>CACVCL010022798.1:0-31965 GCA_902729485.2 Mus minutoides
TTCAAAATGTTGTGGAAAAAATTCTAAAATTTCCAGACAGGAAAACTCTTGAAGCTCAAAAAAATGATGATGAAAGTATAAGGTGTGCTTGTGCATGTGTGTATATGTATGTATGTATGTATGTACACAAATATATGTATGTACATGCATGTGTGTATGAGCACATATGTGTGCATATGAGTATGTGTAGTATGTGTGTATGTGTGTGTGTGTGTGTGTGTGTGTGTGTGTGTGTGCGTGTAGGACCACTGAGATAAAGATTCTGCCCCACCTAGAGCACACATACTTTGGTGGTCCTAGTAAGGCTTGTCATTCTCTGATTTTTATGGTTATTAAATATAGGGACTGTGATTCTAAGACAAAACATTCTCAACTGAAGCAACTTTCTGGCTAGTTCTGGCTCAGATATTTTTATTAAAAATTTCACAGGGAACTGGAGAGGTGACTCAGAAGTTAAGAACACTGGCTGCTCTTCCAGGGGACCCAGATCCAATTTCCAGCTCCATGTGGTGGGTCACAGCAGTCTATAAGTCCATTTCCAGGGGATCAGACAACCTTTTCTGGCTTCTGAGGGCACCAGACACATGGATGGCACATAGGCAAATCCATACACATAAATTAATTAAGGTAAAAGATTTTTAGATAACCAAAAGTAAGAGCTTTGAATCATTTGGAGAATTGCCCATGGCACTTGTGTATTTGTAGGGCTTGTTTGTTTAGTCATGATGAAAGAATTTTTAAAAATTAAAAGCCTAATAAGTGTAATAACTGGGAACTTCTGTTGACTTGCATTTACCAAGGCATGCAGTTAAGAACTTTTGAATATTTATTGTCCAATTAACTCGCACATTGACTCTAAGACGCAGATGCCATAAGCATTGCACGCAGCTGTGGGGAGAAAGTCGAACGAAGCAAGTGGTAAAGGAATGATGGAGACTTGACTCTGGTTCTGAGCTTAGCGTTTGTATTTTCAGCCATCACCATATGAAATATTAATACACGATTTGTGTATCAATCAAAACTCTCCTATAGAAATACAAATGGCATTCCTACCAACTGGACATATTTAAGTTATAGGAACTGGTTTATTTTAGAGTATCAGTTACAAGTATTAAAACTGTTCTATGTGATCAGGAGTACTGTTTTTCAATAATTAAAAACTTCATAAATAAATATTCCTACTGTGTTAGTCATTATCCTTTGTTTTATGAATTTCGGGGTGTTTTGAGATACTGAGGCTCACTCTGGTTTTAATGGGCTCTCTGTTCGCTATACGAGTTTGATTTTTCGGTGACTTGGGTTGAGAGGCAGGGCCTGCACAAAGGTCAATGATCAACGACTGGATAAATGCTATAGGCCAGTGTCATATTCCTATAAGGACAAATTTGGCCTCATTTCATGTTTCTCTCTCTCTCTCTCTCTCTCTCTCTCTCTCTCTCTCTCTCTCTCTGCCTTCCTCCTGTGGTCTGCTTAGGCAAGAAGCCCCTCTCCAGATGTAGGTGCCTTGATCTTAGACTTCCCGGCCTTTATCATGGTCAGGGAATACATGTCTGCAGCATAAACATAAGAATGGGTCTTCAGTCTCACAGGGTTGTAGTGAGTGGGCATCAGAGTGGCCTGTTTGTGTTAGAATAGTCGACTCATTCCTAAAAGGACTAGCAACCTCATAGTGATCACTCACAGCTTGCCCGTTTGCATTTCTTGATGCAAACCAACCAGCCCACGATTCATAAACACAGCCATCCTGCCCTTACCCTCTCACATACCTAAACAAGTTCTCGGTACTAAATCAGCCCATACCCAGGCATCCAGGCAGGAGCGCCCATGGTGCAGGATCGGTGAAATTTCAAGCCATCAGGTCTTAGGCCAGCTTAGCTGCTCATAGGGCCTTTCCGTGTGTGAAACCTACAGTGAAGGCCCTGCTCTACGTTTTCTCCTCTGCTCCATTTGCCTTCTGAGCATGTGCTTGCCACCTGCTCCCCACATGGCCCTGAGTATTGGGGGATTATAAATAAAACGCTCTTAATTCAAGGTCAGAGCCTCTGTGCCAACTTAGCACATCTGATTCAAACAAGCCCAGGCTTTAAAAACGTCTATGTTTAAATATTCAAGACTTTGTTCATCCTCGGAATGCTGGAAGAACTTTCTGCTTACTGCCTAGCCCGACCTATATGCAGTTACCACTAGTATACCTCACTTTCTGTGTTCATTAGAGAGGACTGAAACAGCGCCACCTTGTGGAATCAACGCTGCTTCTGCCTCACTTCCAGTCACAAACATAAGCAAGGTGGTACTTTGGGGGAAATCTTGGATGTGGTAGTAAACACAATTCTCAAATTCACCTCTTCTTCGAAAAAGACACAAATTTAAAAGAATCGTTCTGAGTAGAGATATATAGAAGCATTAATGTTTGGGCAGTCTTTGCTTGAGATTAGCATGTAAATTAGCATCTTGAACTTCTTATTCAAAAATGAGCAGTATTTAGATGTAGCATCTTGGGGCTGGAGAGATGGCTCAGTAGCTAAGTCTACCTTGCTGCTCTTATAAAGGACTCAGGTTCAGTCCCCAGCACCCACATGCAGACTCACAACGACATGAAGTTCAGTTTCAGGGGATCTGAAATATCATTAGGTGTTAATGAGTTCCTGCATGGACACTGCTCAAGCCCCCTTACCCCCAACCCCTGCCCTCTCTCTCTCTCTCTCTCTCTCTCTCTCTCTCTCTCTCTCTCTCTCTCTCTCTCTCACACACACACACACACATTACTTTTAAACTTAAAATCCTATAAAATCTTCATATTCATTTTAAGTCAATAATTTTCCATGATTAAATGATTTGTTATTTCTGAAATGTCTAGGATTTACATATTTTAGAAGCCTTATTCAGTTAGACTATGAATGTTAATTCCGAAGGAGTACCCACAGATTTTATATTACCCTCAGTTCAGATTCAGTGATGACACCAGCTAGAGTCTTCTAGCCTTCTGAGCTCTTTATACAATGTTACAATTAAGGCCCAGGACAGCACTGATGGAGGGACACAGCTGCTTTTCAAGGGACATAAATTGCTTGTCATATGTGGTTTTAGATCTCTAATACTCCTTAAAAGCCACAAATGAAAGGCTTGGCTGCCTGTGGCACTACCAGAGGGTGAGACAATCTTCAGGACATGGCTCTTAGAAGTCCGGTCACTGGAAATATCCCTTGAAGTAGATATGGAGACCCTGGCCTCTTCTTTGCCTAATGGCTGCTATGAGGGAAACTGACCACTTCTCTCCTGTGCTCCCACCATGACCAACTACCTCAGCTCAGGTCTGAGACACAATGCCAAATGGCACAGACTGCATCATCTGAAACTATGATCCAGACAAATATATTCAATTCAAATTATATGCAATAGACAGTGTGTTAAAATATAGTTATTATCCCTATGGTATACATAAATGGTTAGTAGTCATATTATGAAGGCCTTAACTCATGGTTTAACTTAAGGATTATCTTCATAATCCTTTTTACTTTCATAGAGCTTGAGATGATTTTAGTTCCCTTATATCAAAGACTGAATTATATTCTAAATTACATTTAATTCTAAATTATATTCAAAGTCATTTAGAACTCAACAATTTTGTGCAATTGATGGAAATACAGTTTAGAAATTCTCATGTTGAGGAGTAAGCCGATTACACCACTGAATTAGAATCAGACCCTAGACAACGTCAGACATCATGTCTTATAGCACACGTAAAAGTCCAAGTTGATGCAACCTCAACCTGAGAGTACTTCTACAGAAACAACTTATGAATGAAGCATGGGGAAAACACATTTTCCTGATTAATCTGCTGAGAATGTGAGGACGTACACACACACACACACACACACACACACACACACACACACACACACCCCCCAAATAGGCTACCACTGTGAATCATTTTCAAAGAACTGTGGACAAAGTTAACAGGACATAAGCTTGCACAGAATCTAGAAACAGGGTATATATGCTTAGAATTGGATCTACTTAAACCAAACTGTTTCCATTGCTAGCAGTGAGTGCCACCTTGTTTCTCAGAAGTGTCTCAAAACAGAGAAGGTAGAATCTGATCTACCTTCTATCTATATAACTAGAGTGAGGTCGTCCTATCATCTTTCTAATGAAGTGTTCACCTCCATTGGCCTCTCTAGCCCACCACAATAGAGGACATAAAGTATTGTTGGCATATTGTTCTTCAGTAACACTCACCAATAACAGCTCATCCTTAACATGTATGGACGGCTTTTGAGACAGGATGTCATGTTACACCAGCTGGCTTTGAACTCCTGATCATGTTGCCTTCAACTCCCATGTGCTGAGATGACATCCATTATGCACAGTCTATGTAATACTACGGTTCCAACCTAGGGCGTTTTGTATGCTAGGTGAATGTTCTGTCAACCGAGCTGTACCTCCAGCCCTAACAATACTTCTTAAATGAAAAGAAAGAAAGAAAGAAAGAAAGAAAGAAAGAAAGAAAGAAAGAAAGAAAACAGGAAAAAGAGCAAGAAATGTGGATTAATATTGCTTTTATATCTGAATAAAAACTCTATATTAACCATGCTACTCTCCTGGGACTAACGTCATTTATTGTATTTTAAGCTCAGTTGTTTAGCTGGTCACTATACCCAACAAAAAACCTCTTTGATCCTTGAGGGCAGGCTTGCCAGGTAATCTTCTAAGAGATAAACATCTTCTAGCCTTTTTTCTGAATGTACACATCAGCATCTAAATATTCAGGTGAAAGGGATGGAAAACTAAACAAACAAACAAAAAGGTAAACACATCCCATCCCTAATTTCTTACACAATTATTTAAAGATTATTTATGGTGGCAATTATGTAATTATATTACATAACTCATATATTGGATAAATCCTACTTTTAAAGGATGAGTGGAATAGAAAAAAATTAAAAGGGTATCTATATATCTATATATCTATAGATATATATCTATATATATACATATAAATATCTATAGATATATATATATCTCAACATATAACTGATTTTAAAATAAAAGGTAATTGTCTATCACAATATCCCAACTTTTACTGAATTGCATATATTATGTATCTATCTCAGGAAACATGAAATTCTCTTCCTATAATTTTGAAGTGACTTGTATCCGCAGTTTAGTTCAGAACTGTAAGTCTTTCATCTGTGTCATGATTCTTCCCTTAATCCCATGGTCACAATTCCAGATGGAAGTTGTGTTGAGATCATTCCATATTTGTATGGTGTGGGTGTGTGGTCTGGCTTTCTTAAGATGTAGGAGAAGCGATGGCAGGTGTGTTGGTGCAAAACCTGAAGATTCCACTTGAGGCAGACATCCAGACTCTCTGTGTGCTCTGCTGGGCCCAGAACATCTCAACTTTACTGGTGTGCCTCTTTCTCTTCTTTCTACATTTGCAACCAGCTTCTTCTATCCATTAGTCATGCCTCTAAAGCTATTCTTGAAGTTGCTGGGAGAGCACTGATGTTAGGTTTCCTGAAATTCCCAGCACAAGACCACAGAGTGACTAATTTATCATTTCTTGCTCTAAACTAAGTGGCCCTGTTTGAACTGCTTGGCTTAGAAATGAGGTTAAGGACAGAACTCACGTCTTTAATCTTACCGGGTATAGCACACATCTGACGCCTCTTAATGCTAAATAATAAATACAGAACCGCATTTGTTTCTCTGCTTCTTAGCACACGAGACAGTCCTGTATAGATCCCCACACAGACACGGTGACAGGAAGTTTCTGGCAGCCAGTGGCTTTCATTAAAGTTTCAGAATGAAAGGGAAGCCTGCCTTTCAGGCAGTGAATTCTTTGACTTGAGAGTTCAGAAAAAATGTAAAGTTGAGGAAGGCTAGTCTAGAAATCCTTCCTTTGCACATCCAAGCTGTTCTTCTTTCAAAAGTCAAAGTGGATGCCAGAATTCCATAGATTTCATTTTTCAAGATGAACATTCATATTTGAACATATTTCAAGCCAGATGGTTTACAGTTCATGTATTTGTTGGCATTTTCCTGCCACAACAACTAAATATTGAAGACACATATTTGTGATGAGGAGAGCATTTCCAACCATCCAGTCCTGCTGCCTCTTCATGCTGCATGCTCACTCACCCCCAGCCTCCCTCCACAGTGAGCTGCCACCAGGGAAGCTCCGTCAGCTCCATCAGTGAATCACATCCCTTCGATTTAATAATCATGGAGAAGGGAGGTCACCTACCCCATCCCCCAACACACACACACACACACACACACACACACACACACACACACACACACACACACACACACACACACACACACACACACACACACAGAGAGAGAGAGAGAGAGAGAGAGAGAGAGAGAGAGAGAGAGAGAGAGAGAGAGAGATGTATTTCTTACAGCAGCCATGAATTTTCTGGTAGCAAATAAGAAAGCAAATGAACATGTATTGAAATATGCTGTTTTCACCATCCATTTAGACAAGCCAGAAAGTTTACTTTTAATCCAACCACTTTATAAGTGAGTTTGCCAAACTGTGAGGCTGTTTGATCAGGGTTTAGAAGACAATGGGGAATTCAAATAAAGGTTATTTTTTTTAAAATCAAGTATGAAAATATCAACTGAAGAAAGCAATGTGCATCTGTACTGTGGAATAGGCTTGTCACTCACCGGGTTGGCTAGGACCTGTCTTCCAAGATGAATGGGTTCCTTTCTCTGTTGTCACCACATACACAATTTGTTATCATTCTACCTGACTTGGTATTTGTATTATTAAAATATTTAAAGGGTCCATTTTTGGTGATAAAGACCATTAGAAGCCTGAATAAAAGTAATAAAATATTTTTAAAAAAATATGAAAAATCTTACAACTATCATTAAAGTTGTCTTCCCTTTGACACAGGACATGCCTACAGAAAAATATACCTTTTTTTTTTTTTTAATTTGGATGATGTACAGAGCTCACAGTTTGAAAGAAAATTGCCTAGAACTGGGATTTGGAAGAATGGAGGGAAGCCTTAGGGCTGGTGTAAGGGCAGGGAAGTCAGGGTAGCCCTATAAGGTTGTCTTGCTGATTCCAGAAGACATGGACTAGTGCCTGCTCAGCATTCCATCCTCTGTGTTTTTCCACTGTGTTATCTCTAACACCTGTTTTCAAATCTTTGCCATCTAGAGTGTACAGGGATGATACAATGGACAAAGAACACAGTCCTGGTCCAGGTGATGAAGTCTGAGAGACATTCATAGGAGAGATGCTATGATTCTCCAAAGTCCTAGTGAAGAGATACTTTGGAGGGTCTCTTAGGCACCAACTATTTCAGATCTGTAATAGTGAGAATAGGCCATAGTTAAGTTTTGTGCCCTTGTCCTCAAAGACAGACGCGAAGGAGCCTCATGACAACTGTCAGATGGCCCCTCCCTTACCTCCTGATTTGATTGGCACGATGAGATTTTATTTAGCTGATTAACTTAAGCCAATCAAGAAAAGATGTGCTTGGCATGGTGGTGCACGCCTTTAGTCCCAGTACTCGGGAGGCAGAGGCAGGCGGATTTCTGAGTTTGTGGCCAGCCTGGTCTACAGAGTGAGCTCCAGGACAGCCAGGGCTATACAGAGAAACCCTGTCTCAAAAAAAAAAAAAAAAAAGAAAAGAAAGAAAGAAAAGATGTATTCAGAATGACAAGGCTATTAAGCTGTCTCAGTGCCCTGGAAAGACAGGGTCAGTCATTGGCTGCTCTGCTCTCCTTCTCTGGAAGCCCAGCTCTTCAGAGAGAATGGAAGCCTGGTGTCAAATTTTGAAAAGTTCTATCTAAAATAGGAATTTTCCCAAGGGAGGAATAAGATTTTGTAGGACAAATGACCAGAAGGAATGCGTTCTTCCTGATAGGTAATTTAAAATTAAATTATATATATATATATGAAAATAATCATAATGGACCAGGAAAGAATCTATAAAAGTTAACTTCAAGAGTCTCTAATTTATTGCTGAGCCATGCAGATGCTTACCTAATGAAAATATAAATTATGGGACGTGTAACAAAGTATAAGATGAGATAATACAATTTACGTGTGCAAATGTTCTTCTCATGAAACTATTTGAAATATCAAAGACTTATTTTTCTCTTTCAAGAGCCAGATCTAACAGCTACTACTCTGCATTCATTTTCAAATGAAAAATATAACCCTATACATAACTAATTAAATTAATATAGCTTATTATGACAAAAATAATTTCTTTTAACTTTGAGGACAGCACCACATTTTATATTAAGCTGTTAATACTCATAACTGTATGATTTCAAAATCAGCCAAGCTTGAAAAATTATTGTCTCTGACATTCCCAATGATCAAAGCAACCTCAATTATAATATTATATTAACTAAGCTAAAAAATAGTATTAAAATTTCTAACCTTTCTGAACTGTAATTAGTCATCTAACTATGTATCCAAATTTATTTGATATATTTGCATAGTTAATTAATTATAATTTATTTAAAAGTCTTCCATTTATAAAACTTTGCTCTCCTCAGCCTATGAATATAATTGCCAAGGTATGAACTTAATTTTTAAATATCTTTTTTAAGTTTTGCTAAGATTTATATATGACAGAGAAAATTATTTTAAAATACAATTTTTTCTTCTTTAAAAATGTATGCCTTTTGAAAGGGGTGAGGGTTAAGCTTTTGGAGCCAGGTAACTTAAACACAAAGGCAAGAAGATCTGAAGCTTCCTTCAGAACAAATGACCAAAAAATAAACCGGTGAAGTCACGTTACTAAAGCCTTCTCCTTGGTTGTTAGGGTGGTACAGCAGGTAACAGTTTTTGCTATGCAAACCTGACAGTGTCTCTAACCTCTAGCACCCCCACTTACATACTCACTCTCTCACCCACACCCACTTACACACAAACACATCACACCCACTTATGTACCGACCCACTCACCCACACCCACCCAAACCTTCCCATACCCACTTACACACCTACCCCTGCTTACAACCTGTCTACCCTGTACACACACACACACCCATCCACATTACATACCTACCCATCCACACCCACTCACACATACCCCCACTTATATACCTACCCATACACACACACACACACACACACACACACACACACACTTACATGCATACCCATCCACACCCACTCACACACAGACCCGTTACACACACCTATCCATCTATCCCATGTACACATCCCACCCATTAATTCATACTCACATACTCACCCCTGCTTACACACCCATCAACCCTATACACACACCCACTCACACACGTACTCATCCATACTCAGTTACATACCCATCCACACACACTTACAAACATACCTACCTACACCCATTTACACATACCCACTTATATACCTACCCACACCCACTTACATACCTACTCATCCACACCCACTTACACACATCCATCCACGTACCCCCATGTACACATCATCTATACCAATTTACAACCCACCCCTGCTTACACATCCACCCATCCATATACACCCAGTTACCCACCCACTCACCCACACCCACTTATGTACCCACCCACCTATATCCCCTTACACATCCACCTGCTCACCCACCTACTTACACACACACACACACACACACACACACACACACACACACACATGCACACATTCACACCTACTTGCAAACACACCCACCCATTCACACCCACCAACCCCTACATACCCTTAATTAAAATACCTAAAGCATGTTTTCTAAACCCCAGAGGAACCTTTTCAAACCTGTGAAAAGAATACTTGAAAGATTGCACTTTGTATCACATAAAGTCACATGATCTAGACTTCAATAAAGCTTTGTCATTGGGCTGATGAAAGCTTAATTGTTCCTCCGCTCAAGGTCAAAACATGACAGAACAGAAATTATACATCCTTTAAAATGGATGCCAGAAATTGAAGTTGATGAACCAAGTGGTTTAGAAAAACCTATATGAGGTCAGGCTTCCAGGTCACCAATGTTTGTTCAGATGTTTGTAACTTGGAAAATCTCTTATAAGCATCACCTGGCAATAAAAAAGCCGATGGCCAATGAGCAGAAGCAGAAAATAGGAGGTGGGACATTGGGAGGAAGAGGGAGGATTCTGGGAAATCATGAGAGAATAAAGAGGAGACACATGGAAAGACAGGAAAGAGATTGTAGCAAGATCTTGAGAGAGCCTCTGGAGAAGACATGAATGAAAAAGCAGGTTGGATTGAAGTAGAGGCAATTAACCATGCGGAAGACATAGAGGAGTTAGAATGGGTTAAATAAGTTGGGGAATGAGCCAAAGCTTGTGGCTAGGTATTTCTTTTTTTTTTTTTTCTCAATATTTTTTATTAGATATTTTCTTAATTTACATTTCAAGTGCTATCCCAAAAGTTCCCTCCCTCCTCACCCCGCCCTGTTCCCCTGCCCACCCACTCCCACTTCTTGGCCCTGGCATTTCCCTGTATTGGGGTATATAAAGATTGCAATACCAAGAGGCCTCTTCTCCCAATGATGGCCGACTAGGCCATCTTCTGCTACATATGCAGCTAGAGACATGAGCTCTGGGGTTTTTGGTTAGTTCATATTGTTCCTCTTCTAGGGTTGCAGACCCCTTCAGCTCCTGGGGTTCTATCTCTAGCTTCTCCATTGTGGGGCCTGTGTTCCATCATATAGATGACTGTGAGCATCCACTTCTGTACAAGACAGCTTTATCAGGGTCCCTTAAGTAGACACTTGCTGTCCTATGCAATAGTGTCTGAGCTTAGTGACTGATTACGGGATGGATCCCCCCTGGTGGAGTAGTCTCTGTATGGTCCATCCTTTTATCTTAGCTCTAAACTTTGTCTCTGTAACTCCTTTCATGGATATTTTGTTTCCTATTCAAAGGAGGAATGAAGTATCCACGTGCTGGTCTTCCTTCTTGATTTTCTTGTGTTTTGCAAATTGTATCTTGGGTATTCTAAGTTTCTGGGCTAATATCCATTTATCAGTGAGCGCATATCCAATGACTTCTTTTGTGATTGGGTTACCTCACTAGGATTATATCCTCCAGATACATCCATTTGCCCAAGAATTTCATAAATTCATTTTTTAAAATAGCAGAGTAGTACTCCATTGTGTAAATATACCACATTTTCTGTATCCATTCCTCTGTTGAGGGACATCTGGGTTGTTTCCAGCTTCTGGCTATTATAAATAAGGCTGCTATGAACATAGTGGAACATGTGTCCTTTCTTCTGGGTATATGCCCAGGAGAGGTATTGCAGGATCTTTTGGAAGTACTAGGTCCAATTTTCTGAGAAAACGCCAGACTGACTTCCAGAGTGGTTGTACAAGCTTGCAATCCCACCAGCAATGGAGGAGTGTTCCTCTTTCTCCACATCCTCTCCAGCATCTGCTGTCACCTGAATTTTTTTTTAAAAGATTTAATATGTAACTACACTGTTGCTGTCTTCAGACACTCCAGAAGAGGGCGCCAGATCTTGTTACGGATGGTTGTGAGCCACCATGTGGATGCTGGGATTTGAACTTATCACCTTCGGAAGAGCAGTCGGGTGCTCTTATCCGCTGAGCCATCTCACCAGCCCCTGTCACCTGAATTTTTGATCTTAGCCATTCTGACTGGTGTAAGGTGAAATCTCAGTGTTGTTTTGATTTGCATTTACCTGATGATTAAGGATGTTGAACATTTTTTCAGATGTTTCTCAGCCATTCGGAATTCCTCAGTTGAGAATTCTTTGTTTAGCTCCGTACCCCATTTTTTAATGGACTTATTCGTTTTTCTGGAGTCCAGCTTCTTTAGCTCTTTGTAGATGTTGGATATTAGTCCCCTATCGGATTTAGGATTGGTAAAATTTCTTTCCCAATCTGTTGGTGGCCTTTTTGTCTTGCGGAGTGTGTCTTTTGCCTTACAGAAGCTTTGCAATTTTATAAGGTTCCATTTGTCAATTCTTGATCTTACCACACAGGCCATTGCTGTTCTGTTTAGGAATCTTTCCCCTGTGCCCATATCTTCGAGGGTTTTCCCCACTTTCTCCTCTATAAATTTCAGTGTCTCTGGTTTTATGTGGAGGTCTTTGATCCACTTAGACTTAAGCTTTGTAAAAGGAGATAAGAATGGATCAATTCGCATTCTTTTACATGCTAACATCCAGTTGAGCCAGCACCATTTGTTGAAAATGCTGTCCTTTTTCCTCTGGATGATTTTAGCTCCCTTGTCAAAGATCAAGTGACCATAGGTGTGTGGATTCATTTCTGGGTCTTCAATGCTATTCCATTGATCTATCTGTCTGTTGCTGTACCAGTACAATGCAGTTTTTCTTATCACAATTGCTCTGTAGTACAGCTTAATGTCAGGCATGGTGATTCCCCCAGAGGTTCTTTTATTGTTGAGAATAGTTTTTGCTCTCCTAGGTTTTTTATTATTCCAGATGAATTTGCAAATTGGCCTTTCTATCTCAGTGAAGAATTGAGTTGGAATTTTGATGGGGATTGCGTTGAATCTGTAGATTGCTTTTGGCAGGATAGCCATTTTGACTATATTAATCCTGCCAATCCATGAGCATGGGAGATCTTTCCATCTTCTGAGATCTTCAATTTCTTTCTTCAGAGACCTGAAGTTCTTGTCATAAAGATCTTTCACTTCCTTAGTTTTAGTCACACCAAGGTATTTTATAGTATTTGTGACTATTGTGAAGGGTGTTGTTTCGCTAATTTCTTTCTCAGCCCTTTTATCCTTTGTGTAGAGAAAGGCCATTGATTTGTTTGAGTTAATTTTATATCCAGCTACTGCACTGAAGCTGTTTATCAGGTTTAGGAGTTCTCTGGTGGAATTTTTGGGGTCCCGAATATATACTTTTATATCATCTGCAAACAGTGATATTTTAACTTCTTCCTTTCCAATTTGTATCTCTTTGATCTCCTTTTGTTGTCGAATTTCTCTGGCTAGGACTTCAAGTACTATATTGAATAGGTAGGGTGAAAGTGGGCAGCCTTGTCTAGTCCCTGATTTTAATGGGATTGCTTCCAGCTTCTCTCCATTCACTTTGATGTTGGCTAATGGTCTGTTGTATATTGCTTTTATTATGTTTAGGTATGGGCCTTGAATTCCTGATCTTTCCAAGACTTTTATCATGAAAGGCTGTTGGATTTTGTCAAATGCTTTCTCAGCATCTAAGGAGATGATCATGTGATTTTTGTCTTAGAGTTGTTTTATATAGTGGATTACATTGATGGATTTCCGTATATTAACCCATCCCTGCATTCCTGGGATGAAGCCTACTTGGTCATGATGGATGATTGTTTTGATGCGTTCTTGGATGAGGTTTGTGAGGATTTTATTGAGTATTTTAGCATCGATATTCATGAGGGAAATTGGTATGAAGTTCTCTTTCTCTGTTGCATCTTTCTGTGGTTTAGGCATCAGAGTAATTGTGGCTTTATAGAATGAGTTGGGTAGAGTACCTTCTGTCTCTATTTTGTGGAATAGCTTGAGGAGAGTTGGAATTAGGTCTTCTTTGAAGGTCTGAAAGAACTCTACACTAAACCCATCTGGTCCTGTGCTCTTTTTGGTTGGGAGACTATTGATGACTGCTTCTATTACTTTAAGGGAAATGGGACGGTTTAGATCGTTAATCTGATCCTGGCTTAACTTTGGTACCTGGTATCTGTCTAGGAAATTGTCAATTTCATCCAGGTTTTCTAGCTTTGTTGAGTATAGCCTTTTGTAGTAGGATCTGATGATGTTTTGGATTTCCTCAGGTTCCGTTGTTATGTCTCTTTTTTCATTTCTGATTTTGTTAATTAAGAGACTGTCTCTGTGCCCTCTAATGAGTCTGGCTAAGGGTTTATCTATCTTGTTGATTTTCTGAAAGGACCAGCTCCTGGTTTGGTTGATTCTTTGAATAGTTTTTTTTTTTTTTGTTTCTACTTGGTTGATTTCGGCCCTGAGTTTGATTATTTCCTGCCGTCTGCTCCTCTTGGGTGAATTTGCTTCCTTTAGTTCTAGAGCTTCTAAGTGTGCTGTCAAGTTACTAGTGTATGCTCTCTCTAGTTTCTTTTTGGAGGCACTCAGGGCAATGAGTTTTCCTCTTAGGACTGCCTCCATTGTGTCCCATAACTTTGGGTATGTTGTGGCTTCATTTTCATTGAACTCTAGAAAGTCTTTAATTTCTTTCTTTATTTCATCCTTGACTAAGAAATCATTGAGTAGAGTTCAGTGTCCATGAGAATGTTTGCTTTCTATTATTTATGTTGTTATTGAAGATCAGCCTTAGTCCATGGTGGTCAGATAGGATGCATGGGATAATTTCAATATTTTTGAATCTGTGGAGGCCTGTTTTGTGACCAATTATATGATCAATTTTGGAAGAGGTACCATATGGCGCTGAGAAGAAAGTATATCCTTTTGTCTTAGGATAAAATGTTCTGTAGATATCTGTTAAATTCATTTGTTTCTTAACTTCTGTTAGTGTTCATGTGTCTCTGTTTAGTTTCTGTTTCCAGAATCTGTCCATTGGTGAGAGTGGGGAGTTGAAGTCTCCCACTATTATTGTGTGAGGTGCAATGTGTGCTTTGAGCTTTACTACAGTTTCTTTAATGAATGTGGCTGTCCTTGTATTTGGAGCATAGATATTCAGAATTGAAAGTTGATCTTGGCTGATTTTAACTGATGAGTAGGAAGTTCCCCTCCTTGTCTTTTTTTTTTTTATAACTTTGGATTGAAAGTCAATTTTATCCGATATTAGAATAGCTACTCCAGCTTTTTTCTTCGGACCATTTGCTTGGAAAATTGTTTTCCATCTTTTCACCCTAAAGTAGTGTCTGTCTTTTTCCCTAAGGTGCGTTTCCTGTAAGCAGCAAAATGTTGGGTCCTGTTTGTGTAGCCAGTCTATTAGTCTATGTCTTTTTATTGGGGAATTGAGTCCACTGATGTTAAGAGAAATTAAAGAAAAGTTTTTGTTGCTTCCTGTTATTTTTGTTGTTAAGGTTGGGATTCTGTTCTTGTGGCTCTCTTCTTTTAGGTTTGTTGAAGGATTACTTTCTCGCTTTTTCTAGGGAGTAGTTCTGTCCTTGTTTTGGTGGTTTCCCTTTATTAACCTTTGAAGGGCTGGATTCATGGAAAGATATTGTGTGAATTTGGTTTTATCATGAAATACTTTGATTTCTCCATCTTTGTTAATTGAGAGTTTTGTTGGATATAGCAACCTGGGTTGGCATTTGTGTTCTTTTAAGGTCTGAATAACATCTTTCCAGGATCTTCTGGCTTTCATAGTCTCAGGTGAGAAGTCTGGTGTAATTCTGATAGGCCTGTCTTTATATGTTACTTGACCTTTTTCCCTTACTGCTTTTAATATTCTATCGTTATTTAGCGCATTTGTTGTTTTGATAATTATGTGTCAGGAGGGAGGAATTTCTTTTTGGTCTAGTGTCTTTGGAGTTCTGTAGGCTTCTTGTATGTTCATGGGCATCTCTTTCTTTAGGTTTGGGAAGTTTTCTTCTATTATTTTGTTGAAGATATTTGCTGGCCCTTTAAGTTGAAAATCTTGTTTTTCATCTACTCCTATTATCAGTAGGCTTGGTCTTCTCATTGTGTCCTGGATATCCTGGATGTTTTGAGTTAGGATCTTTTTGCATTTTGCATTTTCTTTGATTGTTGTGCCCATGTTCTCTATGGAATCCTCTGCACCTGAGATTCTCTCTTCCATCTCTTGTATTCTGTTGCTGATGATCACATCTTTGGTTCCTGATTTCTTTCCTAGTGTTTCTATCTCCAAAATTGTCTCACTTCTGGTTTTCTTTATTATTTCTATTTCCCTTTTTAGGTCCTGGATGGTTTTGTTCAATTCCATTACCTGTTTGGTTGTGTTTTCCTGTAGTTCTTTAAAGGATTTTTGTGTTTCCTCTTTAAGGACTTTTACCTCTTTAGCATTGTTCTCTTGCATTTCTTTAAGTAAGTTATTCACGTCCTTCTTAATGTCCTTCTTCATGTCCTCTACCAGCACCATGAAATATGATGTTAAATCTGAGTCTTGCTTTTCGGGTGTGTGGGTGTTTTGGGGTATCCAGGACTGGCTGAGGTGGGAGTGCTGGGTTCTGATGAGGTGAGTGGTCTTGGTTTCTGTTATTAAGATTCTTACGTTTGCCTTTTGCCATCTGGTAATTTCTGGGGTTGGTTGTTATAGTTGTCTCTGGTTGGAGCTTGTTCCTCCTGTGATTCTGTTGCCCTCTGTCAGCTGACCAGGGAGCCCAGCTCTCTCTTGGATCTCAGTGGTCAGAGCAGTCTCAGGAGGCGAGCTCTCCTCTTGCAGGGACGGTGCACGGAGTTTTGGTGTTCACCCCTACCTCTTAGGTAAAGTTGAAGACCCTATATAGGGCCTGTCCTAGAAGATGTGTTGCCTCTGTGGTCTTCATACTCACCTGCACAAACTGGTCTCTGTGGGAGCCTTTGTGAGCTGACCTGAACATACTGGTCTCTGAGTGACCTGGGACCCAATATGGCTCTCTCACCAGTACCAGCAGGGAAAGCCCTCCCAGTGGGAGGGAGAACTCTCCTCACGTGGGGAGGGAGCCTGGATGTCTAGAGCCCCAAGCTGGGTCTCCAGCAAAAGGTGCACTCCTTAGCTGTTTGTTCACTCACACTTTGCGTTCCGTGAGCTGACCTGCACAGGCTGGGTCTGAGAGACCCTTTGAGGTCTGTGAGCTGCCCTGGGCAGGCTGGGTCTGACTACCTGGGATCCAATATGGCTCTCTCCCAAGTTCCCTAGGTATTTATTTCTAAATAATTAGTCTCAAAGTCATCATTCCAGAAGAAGTGGCCTGAAAGGAGAACTGCTTTAATATTTTAAACGGCTTTAATATTTTTACAGCAATCAGTACACTATCTGTATGGGGGTATATATTCTAGACTTCATTTTGTCCTGGGTGGTATGAACTCATCTGGGGAAGTCCACTTTCAGAAACCTCTCCTCATGATTATGGCCTTAAGGTATTCAGGGAGCATTGTTGCCACTTAAAATACATGGGAAAGAAAACTATATTTAAATATTGAGAAAGATACAGCCACATCTACGAAAATGAAGAATTCCAATTGCCCAAAGGAAGAAGGCATAGAAAACAGCAGAGGTGGGCAGGGCGTTGAGAATGAAAATGCCTTGGGTACCATAGCCTATTTGTGATGCTCAGGCACACCCAAGAGATGGCAGCAGGTTTTCTGCCTACAGTGGTCTGTTTCTGATGCTGATAACACAGTACTACAGACTGTGTAAGGCTCGTTGAAAACAAATTTGTTTTGACTCACCAAGGTCAAGGGATTATATATGAAGTCTTAATGTGGTATACAAAATCATTTGCTTTTGTGTATGCAGACCCCTGCGTTCGTGCGTGCGTGCGTGCGTGCGTGCGCATGCCGTACACTTCTATGAGTGAGGTTGTTGCGCGTCATTTCTTCGGGTCTCTCTCCTTTCATATGAAATTAAAAGATTCAACCACAGGACCTTCACCACACTGACTTTATATAGTTTAATCATCTTCCATGTCTACACAGTATACTCAGATTGAATCTCCATTCTTTTTCTATTTTATTGAACATAGATTTTTTTTTTTTTTTACATATTCTATTCCAATTACTCTTTCACCTCCTTCGGCTTCTCCCAGTTACTTTCCATGTCACCTTTCATCCATATCCATCCCCTTTCTGTTTCTCATGAGAAAAAAGAGACAGACCTCTAAAGAATTATAATAAAATAAAATTAATAAGACAAAACAAAACTAACATACTGGAATAGTACAAAGAAGACAAACAGAAGGAAAAGAATCCAAGAAAAGGCACAAGAAATATAGATGTAGAGATGCACGCATTTGCACACTCAGGAATCCCAGATAAACATCCAGCTGAAAGTCATACTATATATGCAAAGGACAGGTAGGGTAAAAAAGGAGGAAAAATATGTAAGTAAAATAAAAATAAGATAAAACTTAAATAAGTAATGAAAAAGAAAGTAAAGGAAGGAAGGAAGGAAGAAAGGAAGGAAGGATTGACAAATCACCTCTTAAATTATTAGGAATGGTGGAGCACAGACAGAAGTTACTAATCCCAAGTTATTTTAACTTCTCCCCCTCCCTTCCTCTCTTCTCTCCATCTCTCACCTCTCTGTCTCTCTCTGAGTGTGTGTGTGTGTGTGTGTGTGTGTGTGTGTGTGTGTGTGTGTGAAAACATTTGTGTCTGCATCATGGCATACTTGTGGAGATTAAACAACAATTTGCCAGATTCCATTTTCTCCTTCTACTATGTAGTTCTGGGGTCAATTTGGCTTGGTGGCAAATGCCTTTCCCTGCTTTATCATTTTGCCAGTCCTCTGGAGTTTTTCATCTATTAAGTAACCTATTTACATTAGATGTATTTTTGTAGGGCAAAAAAAGTAAAACATTTTTAGTGGCTATATTACTCTAAGTGTGACATATGCTGAAGAATAAAGAAAGTGAGGATTTGTGTTATTGTCATTGAACACAAAGGTTTTCAGTGTAGGGAGAAAGGATAAAAGTGTTAGATTAATGAGGCTTAGCAGAAACTCTGTAATTATAGATTTAATTAGAATTATCAGTATAAAGCATGGCATACTTTATCTAAGAGGTTATTTTCTGGCTATGTCCTTGAAAAAATTCTAAAAAACATGACATCCAAGTGTATCTGGGTCATGAACTTGCCTTGGCTCAGGCTGTGTTTGTGAATGTCATTTATCTTTAAACACCCTGAATCCTCTGAGGAGGAGTTGGGTCTATGTTTGGTACAGGTGATTCATAATTAACAAACAGTTACAGGTATGTTTATACTTTAAATTAATAGTAATTTCTGGTCACATTAGAAATTCATATAGCCATTGTAGACTACAAGTCCCATATGAATGGCATGTAGGGCCAGTGTGGGAAGGTTGTCACTGGTCATAGGTGACAATATAAAGCTTAAATATGACCACAGCATGTATAAGAAAGTGCATTGATCCATAAGGATACTAAAAATGAACACTGTGATGATTTGTATATGCTTGTCCCAGGGAGTGATACTATTAGTAGGTATGGCATTGTTGGAGTAGGTGTGGCCTTGTTGGAGTAGGTATGGCTTTGTTGGAAGAAATATGTCACTGTGGGCATGGGCTCACCCTAGCTGCCAGGAAGTGAGTCTTCCACTAGCAGCCTTCAGATCAAGATGTAGAACTCTCAGCTCCTCCTGTACCAAGCCTGCCTGGATGCTGCCCTGCTCCCTCCTTAGCCTGAGGCTAAGGTGAAGAGACTCAGAATAGTTGCCTTGACAAAGAAAGTCTCAGCAGTGCCCATAGACTTTCTTCCCTGGTTCAGTCTCATGAAGCATAGCAAGCTGAGAAAGGAAAAATATAAAATATATGGTTAGAGTATGAAAGGGGCATCAGGAGGTGAAATGGAGCTGAATCCTGTGTTCAAGGATATTAAATTGAATTAAAGGAGTAGTGACCTTGTGGCAACACTGTACCCAGATAAATTTAGGTCTAGGCATGGTAGCACAATCTTTTAATCCCAGGAGGCAAAGACAAGCAGATCTCTGAGTTCTAGACCAGCTTAGAACAGAGCAAGTTTTAGGTGAAGAAAAACTTAAATCCAGGATTGGTAGACCAAACCTTTAATCTCAGTGCTTAGGAGAGAGGTATGGGTAGGTATGTCTCCCATAGACTCATGTCTTTAAACAAGCCTATGGGGGCCAGGGAGTAGAATGTGATGGTTTGTGTATGATTGGTCCAGGGAATGGCACTTTTAGAAGGTGTAGCCTTGTTGGAGTAGGTGTGCCACTGCAGGCATAGGCTTAAGACCCTTACCCTAGCTGCCTGGAAGTGAGTTTTCCACTAGCAGCCTTCAGACGAAGTTGTAGAACTCTCAGCTCCTTCTGCACCATGGCTGCCTGGATTCTGCCATGCTCCCACCTTGGTGATAATGGACTGAACCTCTGAACCTGTAAGCCAGCCCCAATTAAATGTTGTCCTTTTAAGAATTTCCCTGGTCATGGTGTCTGTTCACAGCAGTAAAACCCTAACTAAGACAAACACTTTAGGTAGAATGTTTGAAACTGTTGTGGGATCAAATAATCCTTTTACAAATGAATAAATTAAAAGGAGCAAGCGTGGACTTTTAGTTCCACCGTTCTGCTTTGACTGTTTCTTATTTTTGTTTTTGTTTGCTTGTTTGTTTTAGTTTTGTTTTTTGGTGGTGATTCTTTTCATTTCATTTTATTTTTTTACAATGAGAGTATAGTCTTTATAACACACAAGTGCACACACACAAGCGTGCATTCACACACACACACACACACACACACACACACACACACACACACACACACGCACCCCCCAAGTGCTTATTATAAAACAGTTTCTGCCAAACCCCCTCAAAATACTGAACATAGCAGCTTAATAGAAGAGCAAAATCAAGAGAAATCTGATTTTAATTTTTCAATAAAGAAAGCAAAAGCATACAGTGCAACAGCTGTTCAACTTCCAACTCTAATAGGCCCCCCAAAAAACAGGCCCATATTTAAATTCTCTAGCACACAATCCACTAGAAATGCTCAACTCTAATCAACTAGTAACTGATATGAGCAGAACCTTAGAAAAGAAATTATATTGTTACCCTGTCCCCTTTTCTCTTACAGTTGGGGGCAGGAGTATGAAGAGATACAAAATTCAAAGGGAGAAGAACCATACAGAAAAAAATTTCCTAAAGCTGTTGCTGTTTGAAATAGAAAGGAAGACAGAGTTTTACAAATGTTCAAACACCGGAAGGCATTAACACAATTTATTCACTATCACTCCTACTGGAAAGAATAGAGAGCAACATCTCATCATATAAAACTATGTTCAGGTTCACCAGAAACTATGGATATCATTTTAGACTTCATCAAGGAAAGTGGGTTCAGCTCATATCCTTGGATACCATACAGCTAGCTTGACTGGATCAGTGTCCAGAACTGTTCACTGTCACATTGAACAGCTGTAAACTAAACAATAGCTTGTAACTCCATAGGAAGCTTAAGTATTGACAATACATAAACAGCTAGCTAGATTTCCTCTGTGTCACGCTCTTTAGAGCAGCCCCTGTCCTTGGATCTGCCATGAGCACTCTCATAGACTGTTTCTAAGGTGTGAGAACTGATTGAGAGGATATTTTCTGTTTTGGGAGTGGTGGGTTCAAGCTTGAGCTTCGAAGCAACAAAGAAAGCTAAGATATGTTCTCACATCTAAACCCAACGCTCTCATCAAACTGCTAACTATAGGTGGTTTATCACCATGGGCTTCTAACATTACATACAAAACTTTGATTAGACAGTACATATATTTTTGTGCTATTTAGCATTGTGGAATTTCTCTAAACAAAATATAGAAACTTAATTTGATCAGGCTTATAAATCTAACAAATGATTTTCAGGAACCATTGGTGTAGATGAATATTTGTATCGTCATGGGTAAAGGGGGATTGTATATGTTGGGGAAAAGGGTATGCATATGGAATGAGTGAGATTAAGCAGAAATTGTGTAATTATGGATTTAAATTAAAATTGTCAGTAAAAAGACACAAAACATTTTTTCTTAAAGGGTTATCTTTTAAATTATGTTACATAGTGTACTTAGACAAAGCGATTCTCTAAGGGACCAACTACTCAAATCAAACACGGAATGAAAGTTGGAGAAGGGCGACAAATGAAAGGAAATGTAGAAGGATTTCCACAGTTACAATATATGGACCTTAATCAAAGCCCAAAATATAAAGCTTCAAAATATTTTTGAGATAGTAAAGAAAATTCAACACTAAATGGATATGGTTATATTAAGAGTTTTAAATCTTCAGAGATGACAATGTAAATGTGATTCTAATTTTAAGATAATTCATCATTTAGAGACATAGACCATAGTACATATGAGTGCAATAAACAATATCTGATTCTACTTAAAAATAATTATTGTCTCAGGCCTTATTACATTTGAAACTGGAAGGGTTAACATGGAGTTCATCATACTGTCCTTTATAAGATTTTCCACAATCAAAAGTTATAATAAGCAGTAGCCAGGGTTGTGCGGGGTAAGTGGTCAATATATAGAAGCAGGAAATGTCATAAAGTAAAAAGAGAAAAATGATAGAGATGAAAGTAAAGTAACTGGCCTAAAGGGTAGATCTTTGAGCATCGGGGCATACTGACAACAAGTATTTTAAAATTATGAGAAAAATTTGAAAACAATGACATATAATATGATTCTCAGAAAAAACAGGGGGCAGGTTACAATATACTCAAGAAAAATGAGAAGACCTGAGTAGAACTGTAATGAGTTCATAACCAAGACTACCCTGTGCTCTCCAAATCCACTGCTCACAAGATAGTAGAGGCATAATTTGTGAGAAAGGGGTATGTGTGTATGGAGAAGATAAAAACCTTTGTATTATAGACAGTATCTCACACTGGTGTAATCAGGAAGATTAAGCAGAGAAAACAAAGTCGGCAAAAAATGAATCAGACAATTCTGTTTCAAAACCTTTTGCAAAAATTCTAAGAAAAATGTTAGCTAAACATAGGCTGTATAGAAAATTGTTTTATGGGTTCATAGTGTTGACTGAAAGATAAAAGCAAAGATTTTCTTTAAATATGAGAAAAATCTTTGTGTTATTTACATTAATAAATTATCACAAAAATCCCTATGATTACCTCAGTAGGTGAGAAAAGTCATTGAATACAGAATTCATTGATGCTAACTTTTTTAACAAGAAGGTTGAGTCTTTGAGGTAGAGAACCCCCTCCCCCACCAAGCTAGACTGAATGTTATATGTGGTAATAGAATTTAAAACCCTTCCTTTACTTCATCAGGCAAAGTGACCACTGCAGTCATCCAGCCTTGTTTTTAGGTACCTAACTAGAAAACAAGAGAAGAATCAGAATTATGATGTATACAGTTTTATAACAAAATATAGACTGCAAATTGTGATTTACATGCATGGTCCAAGAGAGTCAACTAACAATCAAAATGCTATAATCACTAAAAGATTACAGGAACATTTCTATATTAAAATTAATGTACATGAATAGACAGAATTCCTTTTTCTAAAATATAATTAGTTAATAAATCCCATTCGTGGCACCAAAATTTAGCAAAAAATTGTGAGATGATCATGTGGAAGTTCGCAAAACTAGTTGAAAAACACTAATGTAGACATACAGTAATCAAGAACTATAATGTTTTCATGACTGGGAGGATCCAGCATTATAAGATAACCATTTTCTTGTAAAGCAATCTTTGAATTCGATGTAAGTACTGAATTCACTAAGTATCAAAGGGTAAATTATGCTAGATAAGTGTGTGGTATCTTAGAAAGAAGGTAAAATACAGCTCTTAGTGTGGGAAAAATATAATTATATACCCACCTCTCATGACATCAGAACCAATTCCGTGGAGATTAAATACTGAAGAAGAAAAGCACACACACATACATATGTGCATACACACAAACACACACTCGAATGATTTGTTGAAAATACAGGAAAGAAATCTTATCGTTTCAGGATGGAAAAGGATGTCATGAGCAAGGAATAAAAAGTACAAATCTAAAGATTTATATGGAGGTCAGTTTGAAAATTTCCTCCTAATACACTTATAATATCCATAGAATGTGATTAAAATGGAATGTGAAAGCTAAGAGACAATGCTTTTTTTCCTTTTTCCTCATTAATCTATTTATTCACTTTCCACCCTGATCGCTGACCCCTTCTGGTTTTCCCTCCCAGAGTCCCTCCCTCATCTCTCCTTTCCCTTCTCCTCTGAGAGGGTGGAGGGCGCCCCACTCACACCCCCCACCCCAGCACATCAAGTCTCTTCAGGGCCAGGTGGATCCTCTCCCACTGAAGCTTAACAAGGCAGCTCCATTACTGGAACTGGATGAACAGCCAGGAAACAGGTTCAAGGACAAACTCTGCTCCCATTGTTCCAGACTTGCACGAAGACCAAGCTGTACTTCTGCTACATATGTATATATATATATATATATATATATATATATATATATATATATATATACATACATACAGGGACCCTAGGTCCAGCCTGTGCTAACTTTGGATGGTGATTCAGTCCCTTGGGTCCAGGTTAGTCGATTCTGTTGTTCTTCCTGTGGAGTTCCTATTCCCTTAGGGGCTGTAATCCTTTCTCTAGCTCTTCCATAAGAGTCGCTGAGCTCCATACACTTTCTGGCTGTTGGTGTCTGCATCTGTCTGAGTCAGCTGCTGAATGGAGCCTCTCAGAGGACAGCCTTGATAGGCTCCTGTCTGCAAGAGTATCAGTAATACTGTCAGGGATTGGTGCTTGCCCATGGGATGGGTCTCAAGTTGGGCCAGTTATTAGTTGGGCATTAAGGGAGAATGTTTTAACATGCATAGAATATACAGGACAAATATATGTACTATAAGGGAAATATACTTATTAATATAAATATACTTAAATGATTAATATAAATAAATAAATATAATTATCTCATATAGTGACATATATTATTATACTATGTTTATATATAGCTACATGTGAAATCTATATCTATCTATCTATCTATCTATCTATCTATCTATCTATCTATCTATCTATCAGTTTCTTTTCACAGTCCCTGGCCTATTTTAAGCAGATGAAAAATTAGTGATGCTATCTATCTATCTATCTATCTATCTATCTATCTATCTATCTATCTATCTAACACAAAATTACATGTAGTTAAAATAATATAAAAAAGAAAAAGTAACCCTATATAAAAGGCATAGGATAAATACCTTTTCACTGTTTAAGGAATGTTTCAAATTCAAAAATATTTTAAAAATTATATATGTGTGTATGTGTCTGTATGTGCAAATACACATATAAGTACAGATTCTACAGAGCCCAGAAGAGGGGATCAGATTCCCTGAGGTTATAGTTATAGGCACTAAAGTGGGTTCTGGGAACCAAATTCAAGTGTTCTGCAAAAGCAGTGTGCAATCTTAATTACTGGGTCATTTTTCCATCCCCAGTAATTTTTATTAAAGCAAGAGTTTTATAATCCAAATTACATTTTCTTGTTTAGTAATCAATTTTGTTGTCCAATTATCAATTTTGCTACTTAAAATAGAACTCACAGACTAAGCTCTTCCATACTAAATAAAGTTTTGCAGTTTACAATTTATTTACCAGGGTCTATAATACATTTTCTTTTTGTTTTCTATTGTTTTTGTTGTTTTAAAATAAGCAATCTAAAACTAACATTGCTGCTAGACCTGACATTTTCTCACTATACCAGTTTACAGTGTTTTCTCTACATTTTTTGATTTATTCATATTATTTACACTTTTTGCTGACTAGATATGTATCTTCAGTGATGTACCAGTTTCTTTTCATGGTCCCTGACCATGGAAAATTAGTGACGCTATCAATTGCTTTCCTGGCAGCTCTTCAGCTTTGGTGGCCTTGCAGCATATCTGCAGGTTTATAGGCTAAGTATCTTTTTTTTAATTGGATATTTTATTTATTTATATTTCAAATGTTATCCCCTTTCCCAATCCCACCACAGAAACCCCCTCCCCCACCCCTGCTTCTACGAGGATGTGCCCCTACTTACCCACCCACTCCTGCCTCCCCTCCCTCGCATTCCCCTACATTTGGGCATCCAGTCTTCACAGGACCAAGGGTCTCTTCTCCCATTGATGCCTGACAAGGGTATCCTCTGCTACATATATGACTGGAGCCATGGGTCCCTCCATGTGTACTCCTTGGTTGGTGGTTTAGACCCTTGGGAACTCTGGTTAGTTGATATTGTTGTTCTTCCTATGGGGTTGCAAACCCTTTCAGCAACTTCAGTCCTTTCTCTAACTCCTCTACTGGGGACCTGGTGATCAGTTAGATAGTTGCTATGAGCATCCACCTCTGTATATGTAAGGCTCTGGCAGAGCCTCTCAGGAGACATTTATATCAGGCTCCTGTCAGCAAGCACTTCTTGGCATCCACAATTTTGGCTAAGTATCTTCTATAGCAGGTGGATAGAAAAAAATTCTAGAAAGACACAAGGAGTGCTTTACAAGACTAGATAAGCGAAATGAAACAAATCTAAGAAGAAACCATATCATGCATGGCTCAAAGGAAATTAACTGAATTAATGAGAAAAATTCAAGTTGGAGGGTGTAAAGTACCCCTGTTTCATTTTATTGTCAGACTTAAAATGTTAACTGTAGTAGGAACTCGACTTTCTATGAATTGTATTTATTGTTGCCACTTTGGAAGTCTGTTCAGTAGTGTGTAGTTTCCTGGGATTAGAGATACACCCTAAAGATTAGCAATTTGGATGGGTACCCACCACAGAGAAACTGCTGTACATACATCCATGGGGCTATGTACAATGTATGGCCTAGGAGCATACATAGAATGTCCTTCATTTGGAGCTCTGTTCTGTTTCCATTCTTCCTAGTATGTTCTCACTCCTTTACAAATTCCTCTCTTGCCCTTTGTTTTGCTGTTGATATGGTGGACCAAAAGGGGGCATTCCCCCAGCAGATTCAGTGATTAATGAAAACAGGATTTTAATATTGTATTGGTTGATTTTCTGTTACAATGACCAGATCCTTGAGAAAATCAAAGGAGACAATATTTATTCTCATTCATGGTTTCAGAGTTTTGGGACACAAATTACATCTTGCTCCATTATTTCTGGGCCAGTGACGGATGTGTGTGTGTGTGTGTGTGTGGGGAGAACATCGCCATGGGGAGCAGGAGAGAGATAGAGGTAAAGATAGCAAATATTTATAATTTCTATCTCCATCATTGGATACATAAATCTCCTTCTTCCTTTGAGTAAGCTTTACTTCCAGAAGTTCCCACCACCTTCCAACAGCCTGTTATATTAGTGGATTTGTGAGATTACTATGCCAGAACACTCATGATCCAGTTATTCTTCAAAATCTGTTCTCATCACGGCTGTTCTGAGGACCCAGCTTTGAAGACAGGAGCCTTTATGGCAGATGTGTGATCTAAACTATAACCAATATGTTCTTGCAATTGCTTAAACAGGAGAGAAGGAAATTAGAATTTCTAAGAAAGAGAGCCTCTCTTTTTGACCTTAACCTAGCATACTGTATTAGCCAGGGTTCTCTAGAGTCACAGAACTTATGGATAGTCTCTATATAGTAAAGGAATTTATTGATGACTTGCAGTCTGCAGTACAATTCCCAACAATGGTTCAGTAGTAGCTGTGAATGGAAGTCCAAGGATCTAGCAGTTGCTCAGTTCCACACAGCAAGCAGGCAAAGGAGCGAGAGCAAGACTCGCTTCTTCCAATGTCCTTATATGGTCTCCAGCAGAAGGTGTAGCCCAGATTAAAGGTATGTGCCACCACACCTTTAATCCCAGATGACCTTGAACTTGGAGATCTCCCTGTCTTCAAGATCTCCATACCAAGATCCAGGTCAGAAACTTCTAACTCCCAGCCTCCAGATTAGATGGTGACCCTTCCAATTCTGGATTGTAGTTCATTCCAAATATAGTCAAGTTGACAACAAGGAATAGTCACTACATATCCTAATCCCAAATCCATAGAAGGAAGAGGTGTATGGCTGGATGGGCTGTGTAAGAGGGATGCTTGGCAGAGAGATGGGTGAGGAGCACCTGTGCCTCTCCATCTCAAAGCGGAAAGGGGAACTTGAGTGTATCTGAATGGGCTTGGCAACCAGAGGCAGAGGTCTTGGAATACCCACCTCTATGCTTTTAGTTTTTTATTTCAAATAAAAGGATAGGCATATATTTTTAAATGTGTAACTATTAAAATCTTCATAAAGCATGTATTTCTCTTTAGAAAGAGCCCTGTTGCCGGCTTTTGGGTATAAATGTTAAAAGACTTTTTTCTTCTTTCATGATTGCACATTAATTAAGAATTCTGATGATGTTACATGTGATTACATCTTCACTTGCTTCAGTCTTTCCAAAATGGGGTTTTAGATGATCGTGAAGTAGTCTTTCATAAATGATTACTTAATAAAAGAAAAGAAACCTAACCAATTAGAATTAAGTGTCTGAGAGCTGTTTATTTTTCTTCTTAAAATAATTTGTTTTTTACTTTTTCTTTTCTTTTTTTTCTTTTCTTTTCTTTTCTTTTCTTTTCTTTTCTTTTCTATTTTTTTTGGCACAGCCTTGTACTCCAAGAGCCATTAAATAAATAAGTAAATAAATAAATAAATAAATAAGGCTTCAGCAACTGAAAAAGTGACATTGTTAAATAAATGAGGTGCAAAATTTGATTTACCTTAATATTGTTACAGTCTGGTGGGGAAAATCCACAATATTCTTCATCTTGTCACTTAGAAATTAAAAAAGTATCCATTTGTTTATTTCCATCCTCTCCTGCTGTGACCATCAGGGCACCCTCCGAGGCCATGATGGATCTCAGCTCTTTCATGCTATGGTGTCAGTGAGCATTTGTTGTGTGTCTGCACACCCATGGTGAAATATATGTATCTACTCCTTATGGGCAAGCAGTGTGTGTGTGTGTGTGTGTGTGTGTGTGTGTGTGTGTGTGTGTGTGTGTTTGTGCTCACACGTGCATGAGTGCTTAGGGGCATGTAATGCATCCAAGTGCCTATATATAGCTGATTTTGAGTGATAATGAGTTACAGTTCATCTCACCTGATGACGTTCTATAGCTCACCTGTCTTGAATAATTAATAAACTTTCACTTATCTGTGAATTTAAAACTCTTTATTGTGCAGTTAATTTAGGAGGAAAAATGTAAACTTTTCATAATTGCCCTACTAAATCATTATTTGGGCTTCTGTCATTGTATCTTCTAAGTTTGGGGTCATTTAGGAAGGGAGGACAGAAGTGCCATTCAGGTTCAGGGTTAGCTTAAGCAAAATTAATTATCTGTCAAATGCTTTATCTGCATTATGCTGAATCTGGGAATTAAAACTTTTGAGTGTTTAGTTAACCAAACCAATGATGCACAAGCAAGCTAGGAAGTTCACAGCATGGTGCTCAGGGTCAGTCTCCTTCAAAGTACAATCTAGTTTCTCATTTACTTTCATCTGCAGTGTCTGGAGATCTCAGTGTGTAACCCAGGCTTACTTTGAACTTCTGCTTCATCCTCCCTAGTGTTGGGACCATATGCCCTCACCACCGTGCGAAGTCATTATTTACTACTAACATTTTTTGTGTGTGTATGTTTCTTTCCTTTTGTTTGTGGAACCCTGGGGATCATTTGGTATTTCCACTCATGATATTTCTGGGGGTGGGTGGATAGGTGAGTGGGTGGGATATGATTGATCATTTAGAAGGCAGCCAAGTTAGGTACACAGTCAATACAGCCAAAAGCGTAAGCTCTTGGGAAGATTGGCCCTATCATTACCTGGTAACTAACACTTGCTAACCTTAGTTTCACCTTGACTAAAGTATACACCTTGTAAGGGTTCCCAGAGCCTTATAAGAGCTTAAGTCTAATATTTAACTTTATTAGATTAACTACAGAAGATCAATTCTAGGGCAAAGTGAAGCTTATGTACTAGAAACATGCCATTATTTATAAAATCCCCGTGTTGTAACTCTTTCCCCTTGTCCTTCCAAGAGTGTCAATGATTAGTCAAGGACATGATTTTAACTTCTAATTCGTAGATGGTACCAGAGAAATCTACATAGCAAATTCCATATCTGGCTTTGTCATTGATTTCTTTTTCCATTATCTATGTGCTTTTCCAGAGTTTTCTGTTCTTTGAATCTCAAGCCACTTCTTTCTGGCCAATCATTCCCCTGCAATTGCATTATTTGTTTGTTTGTTTATAATTACAATTTCTCTTTTAAAAACTTGTGTGTGTATTCACTAACATAAATGCATTCACAGGCACACATGTGAAGGTCAGAGGACAGAGGACAACTTTGGGCACCTATAGGTCAACCTTGTTTGGGGGCAAGGGTGTCTTTGTTGTTTGTATACTGAATATTTTACACAAATGGGCTCTTGAGCTTGTGGGGCCTCTCCTATTTCTGCCTCCCATCTTCTCAGAGAAACATTAGGATCACAGACATGAGCTACTACTCAAGGGTTTTATGAGGGTTCTGAGGATTTGAACTAAGTACACTTATATCTCAAGCACTTTACTCACTAGAGGTGTGTCTTTCATATTGTTCTTTGTTGAGAATGCATCATAAGCCAGAGTTTGAACTTATACATTTGAGTTGCTTATCCTCTGAGTATATATAAAATTTACATATTAATAAAAGTTGTTTGTTTCTCTCTTGTTAATCTCTCTTTGTCAGAGGACTATAGCTGAGAACCATTTCTTTCTCCAGGTGTTGATTGTAAATCTATATTTCATCTATGAGACAGCTAGAAGGACTCCTTAATCTCCCTTCTACAGTAGCTGACAGACCCTTAAGCCTGGTGCAAGTCTGAATCATGTTGGAAACAAAAAAGCAACAACAGCAAACATCCCCAAACAGATTTTGATCAAATCTCAAAATTAATTAGATCAGTATTTTTCTATTTTCTCTGGCCAACAATTACTTCTTCAAACGTGTTAACTCTAAAAGTGATCATGGTTGAAAATTCTCCAGCAAAGAAAGCTTTTCTTTAAAAGAAATCCCATCTCTTGTCTTCATGGAACCTTTGACCTATTGAAAATATCTAAAGAGTAGCATGTAGCCTGAGCTGTCATCCTCCATCTTCTTCTAAAGTTATGGCCATTGTGTTTATATCCATGCTACAGTGCACATCCCTGAAGGCACTGAGGTGCATCACTACGATCATTTTGACTATGCCCTTGCTTCTTTGTTTTTGATTGCATCACACCATCCTTTTGTATCAATTTAACTTCTGCTGATTGTTCACCCTAGGCTCTTTCATGCACTCTTTTCCCCCTATTCCTTAAATGCCAGGGCCATGAGTGTCTAGAATCTCTTTTCTTCTAATGTTTTATGCTCTGGCATTCTCAGCCATGCCTATGAGTTCCTGAACATGCTGGGGCCGCAGTGCTCTATCTGGGTCCCAGAACTTCATTGTGAGCTCTAGATTTTGAGTTTTTGATTTTGTTGTTGCCAGCAAATAAAATAGATTAGTTCCTGACATGTAGAAGGGGCTTGCTATTTTTCCAATAGAATGACTGTACTAATAGGCAAATGAGGTGAATGTACTAATGGGCAAACATGGTGAATATACTAATGGGCAAACAAGGATGTTCAGACAAGGTTGTCTGGATCTCATTCTGCAGGCAGAGATAATTGAAAAAAATTTGAATCGGCAAACCTAAATGGTCATGATATATTTTTTGAAATGAACCTTAGCCTCAGGCTGGATATGGATAATATAGGAGATATTAAAGGGATAGATAAGACCAAGGAAAAGCAAATATTCAGTGTGAGGCAGGCATGATGCTGTCTCCAAATTTACTTCATTGGCACTAGTAAATCTGTAAAATGTTGATTTAATTCACAGAGTCCAGACACTTAACCTAAGAAGATTCAAAAGAAAAGCTCTTGTCCCACAAGTCTATCTTACTTACCAGGCACAGAGTCAGCTATTTCACATGCATAGTCTCATGTATGCTACAGTAGCCTATGAGAACTATTTTATTACCATGCCTAAAATGTACCATGTTTTATTTTGTTGCCTAGGAAAACTGAAGTTTAGAAAGAAACAGAGATAATTTGCATGAAGTTACAAGCAAGTTAGCCTTGGAGCACTAACCCTAGGAAGAAATTTTAAGACCTAAAATTGAGGTTTGAGTAGTAGGGATGGGTAGGTGAAAACCAATTCAAATGCTAAAGTAAATGAAACTTACTATCATAAAGTAAGTGGGGATAGAAGAGGAAGGAGCTAACATTGTAGGTTATGAGATACAGGTTGCTGTTCTGGTCCTTACCATCAGCATCCACAGATGTATTAACCAAAGGTTTCAGGTGGTTTTTTT
>CACVCL010022801.1:0-31905 GCA_902729485.2 Mus minutoides
GCACACACACTTCCATAATACACATTCGCCCACATATATGCATATCCATCCATACAAACAGATATATACACATATTTACACGTATGCACAACCCCCACATAAACTTCTCTAAGACACACACACATGAGGATAATACCTGTACCTCTTTGAGCATGAATTAACCAGCATATTTTATAGTAACGGTTTGTGACCATTATAGTAATGGTTCTCTGCTATCAGGCTAGTGTTGACAGAGTTTGGAGTAGTAGTTATCTTGCATATATCTTGATCCTAGCTTTCCCATCATAACATGTAGAGCTTGTCTGAGTAAAAACTTGGCAGACTGTTTCACTCTAGGACAGCCCCAGAGTCATGGTCTATACACTCAGGGGGAGGGTGCATTGTGGTTACAGTTTCACCATTCCAGGCTCTTTACTCTTTTAATTGTGTTTTTTGATAATCGCATATATGCACATAACACATTTTGAATGTGTCTACCACTTTCCCCTCCTGCTGATCCCCCTCCCTCTCTTTGACAAGTCTCCAATTCCCATTGCACTTGCTGCATAGCTGAGACTTCCTCCCGTTTGACAACACTCACCTTGATAACTTTTGCTCTTGGCAAAATGGATACACAAGCAGGCACAATACACCTCCCGTCAGAGCAGGTACTGTTAGGTGTGCTGTAGACAGAGACAAGCCAATGCCAAGTGGAAATGAACAGAGGAAACAGGCAGGAAAAGCAAGTGCCCTAGTTAAAAATGGATCGCTTCCCATCCCTTGTCAGGCTTGTTTCCCCCAATAACTGGGTAAGAGAGATACTGATGAAGAACACCGAGGCTTAGAGAGGCTTAAGGGACTTGCTGAGGGCCACACAGATGGCTCGTGATGGAGTTTCTGCTCCAGTGGCGGATCACAAAGCTAGCATCCAGATTCCTAGGTGACTGCCTCCATTGCCAAGTTGTCAAGAATGGTCAAATCAGCTTGCTTGGTGAGTACCTGTGCCCCAAGCAAGCCCCATGGGTGACTTGAGCAGGACAAAGGACTTAGATCCTTTCTTTTCTGTAGCCTTTTCTCTCACTGACACCAAGCCCATGTCAACCCAGCGTCCTGGGCTGACATTCTCATGCGTGTGAAGCAAGAGGGGAGTCTTTCCTCTCAGCAGGCAGAGGGAAGTATATTAATTTCACAGAAGCACTCTCAGCAACCCAGAGGGGCCTCCGCCTGAATCATTTAATCTCATCTTTTGTCTGAGCTGAGAAAGGGCATTTTTTTTCCCCTTTAAATATCATCTCCCCTCCTTTTCCCTTTTAATCAGACTCTTTGTTGTAGGAGATCAGACCAGAAGGGGGGAAAGTAGCCGCCCACCAATCTTGGGAAATGATAAAGAGAAGTGCCTAGCAGGAGGTGACCCAGCCTGGGGAATCCCTGAACCCTGAGGCCTAATCCCCTGTAATGACCTGTGTTAAGAGTCCTTGTGGAGAAATGAAAACAGGTTGGGCTTTGAGGGGCCATGTCCATCTTGCCCACTGTTCTGGGGAGCCTGAGTTGCCTTGTAATGATTAAGTAAGGAGAGGACACATTTTAGCCTCAGAGCAACTGCCTGTCAGAAAATCAGATTGAGAAGGAGGAGGAGGAAGAGGGAAGGAGGAAGAGGAAGAGGAGGAGGAGAAGGAGGAGGAGGAAGAGGAGGAGGAGGAGGAGGAGGAGGAGGAGGAGGAGGAAAAGTTGATAGTGATGGTGGCTGTAGGAGTAGATCCAGGAGTTTCAGGTTAGCCCCAGCTCCCCAAGTGGTACCTCTTTGGGGTACCATTTGTCCCCAACCTCATCCTTTGCAGGAAGTCACATATACTAACATGTAGACATAGAAGCACTTGTATGATCTAGAGACAGAATAAAAAAGGAGCAATGTCTAGAAAAGTTGAAAAGTGATAAAATTGAAAAAAGGTGGCCATTTCAGGACAGGGAGTTATTTTAGGGGTTGGTGCACTGCCACACAGAAGGGGACTGGAACTCGTACTTAACCTGTACAGAGATGGGGCTCCTTCAGTTTGTAGTGAGAATTCAGAGCAAATGTTTCAAGCCCAACATAGATGGTGGATATACAAATGTTTTTTGAGTAATCACCCTGTTCAAGTCTTTGTTTGAAGGCTATGAATTTCAGACAAGGGATGTGATCTGGGGGCAGTTGTAGAGCAAGGCCAATATCAGAGTTCAGCTGAAAACACTATACTCTTGCTATTCAAATCAAGCCCCCTTGGAAGAAGATTGTAACTAAAGCCTCCCTTTCTTTCAGAAGCTGTATCTGCTGGATGTATAGATTGGGAGACGCATGCACACTTTGACAAGTGATCATATCTTCACTTAGGAATATTGTGACCATAATTCTAGATGGTGCTGTCTTTAGAGCGGAAATAAAAACCATCATTTTAAAACCACAGAGTTGACCTGCTGCACCGTTGTGCTGGCCCAGGGGTGGTCTGGAGACTGGCTTTGGTTTTGGTAAAGAAGCTCAGTTCGTAAGCTTCGGACCACCAAAGGCATGTGCGTGCATGTGTGTGTGTGTGTGTGTGTACATGAGGACACCAGAGGTTAATTTAGAGAGTTGTTTCTCAAGCACAGTCCACCTGTTTCAGAGGAAAGGTCTCTCACTGACCTGGGACTTGCAAAGTAGCCCCAGGACACACAACCCCCAGAAAAGGATAAAAACCAAAATATACACATAAAGGATGAATAAGAACAAAAATTTCCCAACAAATCAGGACAAAACAAAAGTTCAACAAAAAATGAGTTTGTTTTGTGTTGAACATCTACTCCTGGTCATGGCCTTCCCTGAAGTGTGGTTCATATAAGTAATGAAACTCTTTGGAGAAGATTAATTTTTCCTTTGTAAGTGTCAATTGCAGATCGCTTCTTGCTTTGGGGTGGGAGTCCATGCCTACTTCCTCCTGGTTTTTCTGCTCCATGTGAACTATATTATGGAATAAACTTCAAGCTAGCAGTCCCCCAGGAGGATCTGTGTTTTCCAAGTCTGTTTTCTTATGAGAGTCTTTATGACAAACCTCTTACTTATATTACCTCAGAGAGTCTCCACCAAAGATTCACTTACCCTGTCCATTGGACAAATGAAGAAACAGACAGAAGTTGGTTTCCTGGAGCTACACTTGTAAAGTGATGGAGTCAAAACTCGGATGTAGTAGTCTGATTCCAGAGGGCCAGCTCTTAACCACCATGATCTTTCCACTACAGTGAACTATGACCTTCAGTTTCAGATGTCAGCATAGAGGTGCAGAATTGTGAAATCATTTAACCAAGCCACACAGCCAGTGAATGGCAGAGTCCAGATTGGATCCTGGATCTTTTTTATTCCAATCTATCTATCCTTTTCCTTGTGCAAGGACTCCTACCTGCTACGGTCCCATAGGCAGCATGTGGCATGAGGGATCTAGTTTCAGCCACAGCTCATTTACCCTGCATTCATATCTCACAGCGTTAAAGTAACTTTCCCAGCGTACACAGCAGTTTGTGAGGGAGCCTCAGTTCCCACCCTTCCCCCTCCTGTTGGCCACTAGCCTAAAAAGAACATTTGTCCCCCACTCTTCCTCTTGGTAAATCCCGCTCATCAGTCAGATCTTAACCCAAATGTTGCTTCCTTGGAGAAGGGGGGGGGGGAAACAATCTCAGATTCTCCAAATGGGCTTAATGTCCCTCTGTCAAGATTTATGGACCATCCTTTAATTTTATTTTTTACTCTTAAATGATGATTATTTAAGATTTGTGTGATTATTATTATTAATATCTGTGTTCTCTCAGTTGTCCACACTCTGAGGCCAGATCCTACATCAGTGATACTCATTAGTTGCTTGCCCAAGTGCTTAGAGTACAGTGCAGACTTTAAAATGATCGTTCCTAGTCATGGCAAATGCATATGCATGCCTTTAGGAATGATAGCTGCATATGCATATATAGTGCATACATTATGTATAGCGTAGGCATTCTATCCAGCTAGATCCTCCTGATGAATGCATCAATCACAGCATGTCAATTAGCAGCCCGATTTCTTGCAGCTCCCTGCTTTCTTCTTCTTGGCAGACCTTGCCAATCAATCACCGAGCTCATTTCTGTTGAGACCCAAGGGAGCCTTGGAAACCTTCTCAAGGCAATGCTCCAGGCATCGACTTGGCCTAGCAAATGAAACTTGGATATCCCAAGTGAGGAAACTTTCTCACATATTATGTAGGGCTACAGTTTTCTGAAATTAAAATCATCTGAGGAAGTAAAACAAAAGTGGTTCTTTGTGCCCTGTTCCAGAGACTCTGGTTAACTATGGTTCTGATACTATACAACCAGGGTTAGTTATATATATATATATATGTGTATATATATATATATATATATATATATATATATATATATATATATATATATATACTTTGTCTGTGTGTCTACTTTGATCAGTTCTTATCCAATTGTCATCTCCCTAGTGCTATGCAAGTCCTGTGTGTTTTTTCTTACATGTGATGCGTAATTACTCTACCAAGGCAGATGGGGGCATTGAAGATACAGAAATAATAAGGAGATTGGACTCGAGCCTAGTAGCTCTCTCTCACACAATGAAGAAGACAGGTAGTCATGAAGAACTCTTAGGAGAGAGAGATGATTACGAATTATTTTGAGGACTTGTAGTAATACAAAAGGAAGCATCAATTGCATCAGAGGAAGGAATCAACTCTGTGAAGATCTGGAAAATCTTTGTGGGTGATGTTGGAATTGAACTAAGCTTCAAACAACTGGTGGCTGGAGGTTTGAATAGAGCTAATCTGAAGCAACCTTGATGATGTCGAACCGTGGAGGACTGAACAGCAAAGTGTTGGAGAGCCCATGTAGTGAGGGAAAGGCTCAGTTTTTATTCGGGGAATAAACATTGGTAAGAGGAAGGAAGATGTGTTGAAGAAAGATGATCAAGATGAGAGGCTTGGGGGCTGGAGAGAGGGCTCGATGGCTGAGAGCACTGACTGCTCTTGCAGAGGTCCTGAGTTCAATTCCCAGCAACCACATGGTGGCTTACAACCATCTGTAATGGGATCTGATGCTCTTTTCCGGTGTGTCTGGAGACAGCTACGTGTGCTCATATACATAAAAGAAATAATTCTTAAAAAAAGATGAGAGGCTTGATGTTAGTCTGTGGGTATGGGATTTTGAAGGTGTATTGATTAACTTAATGTTGCTGTGATAAAGTAACATGACCTGAAGGCATTTGGAGAAGAGTTTATTTTGGCTTATAGGTCCAGAGGGTTAGATGTCTGGTGTGGCAGCAGGAGCAGGAAGCTGAGCGATCATATTCCAACAGTACATGGGAAGCAGAGGGAGGCTCTACCTCCCCAAAGCCTATCCCTGGGGTTTATTTCCTCCATTAAGCCTTCACCTCCTAAAGTTCCCATAACCTCCTCAAACAAGGCCATAGACTGGGGACCAAGTTTTAAAATAAGAGGCCCACGGAGACATTCTCATTCAAGCCCCAACAGAGGGTTAAATGATTTGAATATGAGTCAGAGGTAGAATAGAATTTAGCAATAGAGAATGAGTATTGAATGTATCCACAAGAGAGACCTATGAAAACTATGTGCTTCTATGTCCTCCTTAGGAAACCACTATTTATTATATTCCTAATCTGGCCCAAGACCTTTGGTAAATATTCTACATATAGCTTCTCATTAGTCCTTGTAACAGTTCTAACAGGTATTCCCTTGGCTATATTCATCTTTATGGAAGAGGGTGCTGAAGATAGAACTGATTAAATCATTTTCTCATGGTTGCAAAGCATTAAGTGTCAGGATCAGATAGAAAGCACAAGTTTAACCCTAAAGTACAGAAATAGAGCTGTTATGCTTGGGGCATAGTTACTAGTCTGTTGTGATTCTCAACCAGTGTGATGTGTTCCTCACTCAGGGAGATTAGACAATTCCTGTAGATAGCTTTGCTAGACATGGATGTTGCTACTGGTATTTAGTAGGCAGAGTCAGGATTGATTAATTAATCCTTAATTAATTAATTAATTTCTGCTTAATTGATATCTTACAGTGGATGGGGCAGTGTCTACTTTGACCATTTCAATAAGAAAAAAAATTATCTGGTTCAAAATTTCAATAGCACTGAGCTGAAATCCTTTGCTCTCTGTCATGGTGTGGCTCAGAGCCTGGCACAGAACAGGCTCAATCTACATGTTTGCTGACTTAAGTAAAACTGTCAAATGTGCATCCATCTGTATGCATATCCATGCGCATTGAAACACACAGGAGTAAAGCTCTTTACAAATATCTCGACTTAAGTCCTGACATTCTCTCTATCACGGAAGCATCAGTGTGAGCTTTCCTTGTTTCCTGCCATCTGTAGCTCTGGGGTCTTTCCTTTCATTCTTTCTTTTCCACATCTTATCTCCTGTAATTACACTATCTCTTGGCTTGGCCATCATCCCATGGGTAGGAATTTTGTGTTAAATCCTCCAGTTGCTGTACTGACTTAGAAAGATTTGGGGGTTTGGAGTGTTTTCCTTTCTTGTTGCCACCCCATCCTGTTGGAATTCCATTGCATCATCCCCCTGCTTTCGTAGCATGATTACATGGTACAGGCTGGCAGCGGGCTCAGCAAGTACTTTGAACAATGAGCTTCCTTGCTTTGGCCCACCAAAGAGACCTCCCTAAACAGTCAGATCCATGTCAAAGCCTGCTGAATAAAGTGGCTGTGGCTGAGGTCTCGGGTTCCTGTTCAGAAGATTATATATTTCTGAACTTGGATATGGGGGCTCAGAAAGTTCTCTCCCCTGCTGTAAACAGAATGGTCTTTGTAAATCTGATCTGATTACATTACCTTATATCAAATTCCCAGCTGACAGCTGTTGCTGAGTCTCCTTCTACCCCAGCCTCTTAGATTTTTTTAAAATTAAAATATATTAATGATAGCTACTTAAGAGCTTTTCTCATTTCCCCAATTCCTAAATCCCCCATTTTTTAGCCTATAAGTACCTTTGGTGCAGCTGCCATTAAGAGCGGAAAGAGGAACACCTACTTGCAAGGTCTGTTTTAGCAAGGGAGGCATCTTTAGGAAAGAACTGTGAAAAAAGTTCTCATCTGGATTTACCTTAGGATGAAAAACAAATTGTCTTCTCCAGTGAGCTTACATGTCTCACAGGTTTGAGTCAGCCAGGCTCTCCATACATGCAGGAACATCCCAAGGAGACTAGAACATTCTGAAAATATTCTCATATTTGGATCTTCATTCTCATGTGATTTTCCAAATCTTTTAAGATGTTGTACACCACCTACCATGCCTTAGATATCCACTGGCTTTCTAAGACAAGTGTGGCCACCATTTGGAGTTGAGGGTCACTCAGGACTGACTGGCTCCCACCAGGGCTCCAGATAGGATCTTACTTTATTAGTGACTATTCTTTAGAACACTTGACAGTAACCATTAGGATGCAAACTGTTATAAACAAGAAGAAAACCCAGAGCTCAGAGACCAAGCTTCAGTCTCAAGATTATCTCCACATACAGCCACTCCCCCAAATCCATTTATTCATTTATTTATTTATATTTATTTTTTTGTTTTTTCTAGACAGGTTTTCTCTGTGTAGCGCTGGCTGACCTGGAACTCACTCTGTAGACCAGGCTGGTCTCAAACTCAGAAATCCACCTGCCTCTGCCTCCCAAGTGCTGGGATTAAAGGTGTGCGCCACTACCGCCTGGCTTTTTTTTTTTTTTTCCCCCAATTTTTATTTCTTCCTGACTTTACAATAAGTCTTACCTTTTGCTTCTAACCGACAGTCCCTGACTTACTGCAGTGTGACATGTCTTTTCCACCTGTTAATTATGTAGAATTTACAGTGTATTTCAGCAGGAAACAATTTTGGTCTTTTCTTGGGATGGTAACCTAATGTGTACTATCTATTTCCTCCCACCTGCCCTCCTTCCTGCCTTTCTGCTTTTCCCTCTTTTATACAGTGCTGGGGATTGAACCCAGAGCCTTGGGCATGCCAGCCAATTACTTTACCCATTGAGCTGTACCTCCAATCCTATTAAATTCATTTAAAATTCTTAAGCGTATCTTCGTATTGCAATGGAGTTGTAGGCATTCAGCACTAGTATAGGTTGAGAATTTGTATTTCTTCCCCTTTTCTGTTTCATTTTGTACTTATTTCTTATTATTTTTGACTAAAAGAGTCTTCTTCATTGATTAGAATGGAACATCACCCTGGGGTGAGATCACACTTGAGGCACTATCTTCTAGCACATTTTAGATGCACTATTTAACTTGTGATATAAATTACTCTGTAGTTTTTAAAAATACATATGCACCCTATATGATTTTTTTTATCATTAATCAAGTACATTGCCCTGAAAATGAATATAGAAAATGATGAGCTATTATCTTTTCAAACACAGTGACATATTTTGAGCACTTCCTGCTAATGAGGCTCTCAGCATCCCAGCTCATGACCCCCAGTTTGTAATGACAGACACACGAAGAAATTGCTATTGTCATCTAATATAACAGAAGAAAGCACGTATTCAGCAGCCCCAGTGAGTTAGGGAGTATACAATGTGCATTCTGTTTACACACACACATGCACATGCATACGTACATGCACACAAACACCACATTTTGATCCTCCCTAACAAAAATACCAAGGATTCTTGGACCTCCTTGTGGAGAGAAGAGTGAGATGTGAGCTATCCTTTTGCTCCCAGAGGCTCTTCTGTTTCGTGGCGGGTGCATCAGCAGCTGTGGGACATCTCCCCACAGAGCCAGGCATAGAGATTGCTAATGCTCCACACATAATGGGTCTATTTGCAGATGAAGTTTCAGTTTGTATCTCACATCCGTTCCGAGGAAAGCAGAGCTTTGCATTGCCTTTTAGTTCTTCCTGGGTCCGCATTCATGTTCATTACACAAAATCTGAATTTGTAACAATACCAAAAAATCTCTGCTCCCACGATCCCATCTCTCATAAATTCCCATTACAATACAATTTTCTATGTCCACACAAACAGGATAAACTCCATGAATTTAGCTGACTGCAGAATTCTATGGCTTTTGCTGCCTACAACTGTCTTCTAAATTAATTCAATCCTGTTTTCTCTGCACAGTTCTAATTGTCCCAACTTTTATTCCCTTCCTGCACTGTTGCAGCAAGGGAAAGTGTACTAAGCCAGGCATTGTTTGGTTTCTCCTCTTCCTCTTCCTCTTCCTCTTCCTCTTCCTCTTCCTCTTCCTCTTCCTCTTCCTCTTCCTCTTCCCCTTTCTCATTCTCCTCTTCCTCCTCCTCTTCCTCCTCCTCCTCCTCTTCCTCCTCCTCTTCCTCTTCTCTTCCTCTTCCTCTTCTTCCTCTTCTCTTTCTCTTCCTCCTCCTCCTTTGTCTTTTTGTTTAAAGATTTTATTTACTTTTCATTTTATACACAAGTGCTCTATCTGCATCTATGCCTGCATGCCAGAAGATCCAATGACAGATGGTTGTGAACCACCATGTGGTTGCTGGGAATCGAACTCAGGACCTCTGCAAGAGCAGACAGTACTCTTAACCACTGAGCCATCTCTCCAGCCCCAGATGGTTTGGTTTCCTTATGCATATAATTTGCATTTAATCTCAGTAACATCTTTGGAAGTAGAAAGCATTTGGACATTCATTTTCAGATAGAACTGAGGCACCAAGAATTGGAAATTTTGTTTTACACACAAGCAGTTTCAGAGGTCAGACTTCAACCCTGGATGCCCGACTTGTAGGGCTGTTGGCTGAGACAGCCACAGTGAGTGCTGTTTCCCCTGAATTTCTTCTTGATGTTCTAAGAAGCCTTCCATCTTGCAGTCTGCTCACAGTTATTCTGTATGCAACACACACCTGATCCTGTACAACATTGTTTTGTAGCACTGGGAATTACACTCAAGATGTAATTGGGTAGGCTGGGCAAGCAATCTTCCTCTAAGTTCCCTCGTAAGCACTTTCTTAGACTGTACTTTTAGATCTCTGGACTTCCTCATCACGTATAAATGTGAGTTCATCTCCTCTGACCTCTTCCTATTTCCCCCTCCTCCCTATGCTCAAAGAGTAGATTTTTAGGTGTTTTATAGTCAGAGCAAAAAGGTGTCTATGAAAGGGGATGGTTAAGATAACTGCTTGATCACTGGAATAATTTCACCTTGTCCATGCACACCAACCAGCTGTGTACCCTAAATACGGGCAATAAAATGTTCTGATTATATCACCCTAGTCCCAGTTCCTTATCTACGAGTCTGAACTCTTCACTCCTTATTTTCAAACAAGGTCATATCCAACTTCTCACCTTATTTTTCTGTGGTCATTCTTGTCCTTTGTGCTGTTGGCACCCGTGTTATCTGGCAGTGTCCTGAATATGCCATCTGGATGGCTCAGATGACTCTCCTCCTTACCCTGGGTTCCAGATAACAGTGCCGATGATGGCTCTCTCCTAACCTTGGGTGTCCATAGTCCTTTCTCTTTCATTCATTCAGACCTTCTTCATCCTTCCTTTCCATATGCATTGTGGATTCCTTTTCTTATATACGTTTGGGATCCATCACCACCTTTCAATTCATAAACTCTTCCATAGTTAAGGAAAGCTATGGTGTAAACCAATGCTGCTAAGGATTCTTGCCACATCTAACCCTTAAACTCCATGCTAGTTTTCATATTGTTGTAGGTGTATGCATGTGTGCAGGGATGCATGCCCATGTGGACATGTCTGGATGTTGCAGAAAGGTGTCAGATGACCTCAGGTGCCCTCGCCTTAATCCCTAGAGACAGGGTATCTCACTGAACCTGGAACTAGGCTGGTGGCCAGTTAGCCCCAGGGACTCTCATGTCTCTGCTACCTGGAGGCTAACAATTTGTAGCCTAACAACTGTCTGCTTCCACAGTTAATGGACATTTCATCCACCGAGGCACCCGTGCCACAAACCTTAAAGTCAACTCTGGGGTTTCTGCTTTACTCACAAGCTGGTTGGGTCCTGTCATGTCAGCCTTTACCATCTCTTTCTAATAAGCTCTGTTTCCTCTATTCCTATTATTGTTTTTTTTTTTTGACCTGATTCAGACTCATACCATCAGTCACTTGAGATACTGCTGAAGCCATCTGAACGATTTACCTTCTGTCTGTCTCCATATTCCCTTCAATAGGAGGAACCAAGTCAAGGAGGCCATTGGAATGTGATTAATTTATCTAAGAGTTTGGCACTCCACTGCAGTGGAGCTGAGGGTTGACATGCTCTTGGTGTCTTATGGGTGTAAATTCTCCTGACCTAGGCTGAGCTGCTGTCATGAGACCCAGCAGAGCTGTGATGTGAGAGACAACGGGAAGGAAAACCAACCGCGTCTGAAGCCCCCGCTGCCCTTTCCTACAGCCACTTCCAGAATGTAAGACGCTATAAATTAGGTGGAATTCAAACTTTCTCACACAGTTTGAAAACCAACACATTCATTTGAAATTGATCTTTGAGGTCATAGTGGATCTGTACACAAAAATCTATAACTCCCTAATAGGGCCCACCTTCTCTTTGGAAGCCTGCTCCTTACCTGTGCAGCATTGCTTGGGTTATCTAACTCATGTGCCCTGCTCTGCCAAGCAGACTCATGCAGGGTCAAATGAAAGGTTTTTTTTTTTTTTTTAAACCAGGAATTAATTAATTAAGACAGAGTTTTAGTATGTAAGCTCTGGTTGTCTAGGCACTCACTGTGTAGACCAGGCTGGCCTCAAGCTCACAGAAATCTGACTACCTCTGCTTCCTGAGTGCTGGGATTAAAGACCCGCACCACTGTGCCCAGCTGGGACTTTAAATCTTAGGGGTAAGAAAGTAGTGGGACATTCCTTTAATCCCAGCACTTGAGATGAACAGGCAGGTGAATTTCTTGAGCTGGAGGCTAGCCTGCTCTACAGAGTGAGCTCTAGGACAGCTAAGGCTACACAGAGAAACCCTACCTAGTAAAAAGGAAGAAGGAGCTGGCTGGAAGGTAAAGGGGCTTACTGCTAAGCTGGATAAGCAGGGCTCCATCCTTGGAACCCGTCCTTCTGTTGTCTGTCGTGCATGCATGTACATGTGCATGTGCACACTCACACACAGGCACACAGACACCCCCGCCACACACACACACACACCCACCAAGTAAATGAAGCATAAAAAGGGAGGAAAACTGCAACAGTTAGTGTTAATTATCAATTGATTCTGTGGTCACTTAGGATGCAAATCCCCAGGCTCATCTGCGAGGGGGTTATGTAGATTAGGCTAGCCCCTTGGCAAATCTGTGAGCAGTTATCGTGATTAGCTTTAACTTCAGTAGGAAGACCCAGTTAGCTTCATGGTTGAGGCCTTGGACGCCATAAAAAGGAAGCATGATGGGCCCCAGTATCGCTTACCCTCTGCTTCTTCACTGAGAATGCAATGGTACCTGCTGCTTTGATCTCCTGCGCTGTGACATTCCTGCCATGACAGACTATAACTGTGAATCAAACCAAGACATTTCTTCTTTAACTTGCTCTTCTCAAGGCATTTTATCCTACTTGCAGCTGTTACTTAGTAAGTACAGTCACTAAGACAGGCCCATCACGGTGGCACTCTAATACAGATGGTTAGTAGATTTTGCATGCAGATCTTCTGTGACTCCTGCTCCGACATATATTCTGCTTCTAAGCTTGGCTCTCCAGTTCCCAACCTTCTGTCTAATGTATAAAGCACTTAAGTATCATACCAATACATCCTTCTTCCTACTCCTCCATTCGTGACTTTTCCTTTCTTCCGACCTTTTCTTCCACTTCAAGTATTTTGCTTAAGTCTGTCAGTATAGATTTCTGTTTTCGTAACCACAGAACCTCAGCAGAAGCAGATGAATGAAAACAAAAGGCTTTGCCTGAGAGATGGGAAAACTGGTCTATTGGTCACTTGCCCCTGATCATGTAGCTAGTTAGTGGCAGAATATATATACCCAAATTTCTCTCTTTCAGACTCAGTTCCCTCACTCGTAAAATGAGGGCAATACCAGCACTTAAGCTGTGGGTTGTTGAGGTGGGTCTATTGAACAATTCAATATAGTGTCTTGCTAGCAAGAAATAGATGCTAGTAAGCCCTTCTTTTTATTATGTTCTGTTATTATGTCTATGACACCTACTATGTATTTAGGAATATTGTTTTAAATTGCTTATGATTTCCAACACAGAGAATACTATAATTGTCTCAGCTGAGTTTTTCTGTAGTCAATAAAGTTTTATTTAGATGTCCAGTGTGCCTCATCCAAAGTTATCAGGGAGGGTCCTTTTGGCTTGGTAGTGGATACGTTTATTCTCTTTTCTTTATGAAAAAAAAGGCATTAAGAAGAATGTTATTTTCTTTCTTTCTTTTTTTTTCTAACCAGTGAAAAAGACATCAAAGCGCAGTGTTTGACAGGAGGGCCTGTTGGTTCCATTCAGGGGCACATTATGAATTGTTCATTTTTTTGACGGAGGGGAGCAATTCATTACATTTTGTTTATGTGGCACCTCCTGAGGGGCTGTTTCTAAGTGGTTCACAAAAGTCTTGTTCTCACTGGGACACACTTGTCCTCCAGGGTTCCCAGGGATGGAAGATCTTGTGTGCAAATAAAATAAACTCAGCCCGAAGGCCAGTAATTTAGATTAATAAAGAGCTATGTTTATATAACTGTGTTAACAGAACTCTACATGGCAAGTCAAATCCAATTTTCTCAGGGTATGCAACCATTTCTAAACAGGACTTGGCCAAGAATGTCTAGTTTGTGAGTGCACAAAACAAGGAGCAAAGATTTTTCATAGTCTTCAGACCCCCGAGAGTCTATTTTTGTGGCTCTAGTTTCTCAGGAGATCATGGTGCAACTTAAACAGCTTGAGTAAGGCAATTCTGTATGTGCCAGAATCTATTCTTATCCCTGGACACATCTGTGCTGGTTAATTTTATGTTAGCTTGATACAAGCTGCAGTCATCTGGGATCCTCCATTGAAAAAAAAAAATGCCCCGAGTAGATTGGCTCGTGGTAGATTTTCTTGATTGGTGATTGACATGGGACGGCCCAGTGCCCTGCCCCCATGCCCCATTACTACACAAGAAAGCAGGCTGAGCTTGCCCTGGGAAGCAAGCCAGTTCTCCTTTAAGCTTCTGCTTCAGTCTCTGCCTCCAGGCTCCTGCCCTGACTTTCCTCAGCGATAAACCTTAACATGGATCTGTAAATGAAACGAGCCAACCCTTTCCTCCCCATGTTCTTTTTGTTCATGGTGTTTTATCATAAAAATAGAAAACCTAGCTAAGACGATACCCATTCATCCTTCTGTCTTCCTGTCATCCATCCATTCATGCATCCATTAAAAGACACCTCCTGGCCAGCATGGGCCTCACCTAGGCCCTCTGCATATATGGTAAGATTGTATAGCTTCATCTTCTTGTGGGACATCTAACAGTGGGAGCAGGGGCTGTCTCTGACTCTTTTGCCTGCTTTTGGGACCCTTTCCCTCTTACTGGTTGCTTTGTTCAGCCTTGAGGGAAAACTGGTTGGGATGTAAAAAATAACAACAACATCTCCTGGCACATGACAACACTGGAATTCTAGCTCTTTTGTTTCTGATTTTTCCAGTAAGAGAACCAAGTCAGGAGGGAAAAACAAACAAACAAACAAACACCCCCCCAACAACCCAGAAGTTCAGAGATGCCTACATTGAAAATGCCCCAGAGCTTTTATGTTCATACTCCCAATAAACATGCAAGATGAGTGTCATTTGGTTCTGTCCTCATTTTGTTGTGAAACCACAGAGGTCTGGAACAGCTGTAGCTTTACACAGCTGTACAACTTGCTCAAAGGAACAGAAGGGCACATCTATGGGCTATGTAGTATGCACTAGGTATGGCTTTCATGTTCACAATCTTACTGCACTGGGCACAACACTGAACAGAGATTTGCATGTTTACATGTGTGTGTTTATGTGTGTGTGTTTGTGTGAGTGAGTGTGTGTGTATATACATTTGATACAAATAAATGAGAAACAAGGGCACTGAGAAGTTATGGACTTGTTTACGTCATGGGTAGGAAGTGAAGCCTCTGGTCTTCCTATGGCCTCATGCTGTCTCCCCAGAGAAGACACAGGGCCAAAGCTGTCACCTACTGCTAACCCTGACTCAGTGAGAGGCATCCTGGCTTTCTTCCCCTTTTCTTTCAAAGTTTCAATGAGAAGGGTCAGAAAGGAAAACCACAACAGCAACATAAATAGCAGAGGAAGGACGAGGGTCGGAGAAGGGTCTTGGGAGTAAATGGTGGTTTGAAGATAACGTTTTGGACCAGGGCTGGGAGCCTGGGAAACACAGGCCTCCCAAAGACCGCCTTTTTCCGTTGACATTTCTGGAATGGTTGTGGGCCAGCTTTTCTTTCTTCTCTCAGCCCTGTTTCAGCAATGGCAGAGTCTTGTCATCTTTTGAGAGCTCTTCATGGACTCTCTGGGAAACTGTTCTCTGTCTGTTGGCCCTGATGCTTGTTCTCATTATTTCTAGCCCTTTCTGGATGCACACTGCACTTGAGTGTGACCACCATCTCATTATAAGTGATCCCAGATCTAAACCTCCAGCCCATGTCTGCCCCTGGCACACCATCTGTTTCACTCATGAAGGTGCCCAGTACCAATATCTGAATTTCTATAGGGAAGCCCCTCTCCTCTCACATTCCTAACTTCAGATAACAGCGACATTCCAAATAAGGTGTCTTTTTCTTCTTCTTTTTCTCCTTATTTACATTTCATATGTTTCCCCCTTCCAGGTCTCCTCTTCAGAAACACCCTATCCTATCCTTTCTCCTCACTCACCAAAGCAGTTCATTGTCTTATCTCATGGTCTCTTGTTTCTGAGTGCCTGAGTACCTAATAGTCTATGTGCTGGTTTAAAAGCAGAAAAATGAGGACCCTCAGCTGCCTCCCAGCCCATAATATAATGTTGTGTGTGTTTGTGGGTTAGGCATCAGGCATTGAAGAGAATGCTCCCCACCAATTTTTTTTATTGGATATTTTATTTATTTACATTTCAAATGTTATCCCCTTTCCCCATTTCTGCTCTGGAAACTTCCTATTCCATCCTTCCTCCCTTTGCTTCTATGAGGGTGCTCACTTACTCACCCACCCACTTCTACCTCCCTGTCCTGCCATTCCACTACACTGGGGCATGGACCCTTCCCAGGACCAAGGTCCTCTCCTCCCATTGATGTCTGACAAGGCCATCCTCTGCTACATATGTGGCTGGAGCCATTGGACCCTCCATGTGTACTCTATGGTTGGTGGTTTAGATCCTGGGAGCTCTAAGGGTCTGGTTGGTTGATATTGTTGTTCTTCTTATGGGTTGCAAACCCCTTCAGCTCCTTCAGTCCTTTTTCTAACTCCTTCATTGGAGACCCCATGCTCAGTCCAATGGTTGGCTGCAAGCATCTACCTCTGTACTTTCCAGGCTCCAAAGAGCCTCTCAGAAGACAGCTATATCAGGCTCCTGTCAGCAAGCACTTCTTGGCATCGGCAGTAGTGTCTGGGATTAATGTCTATTGATGGGATGAAGCCCCGGGTGGGGCAGTCAAAGAGAATGCTTTAATACTGTGGAATTGGTGTTATGATAGAGGTGGAGTTGGGGTACTTGGAAGAAGTGTGAGTGGTGATTGGCATGCTTCCCAGAGAAGACAGATCAATTACTTTCTCCCATATCCCCTGAAACCCTATCTTCTGATGAACTCTTCTTTGTGCTCCGGGGACTCTTGCCACCCTTTTCTCAATGTGAATTTCATCATCTCTTATATCCTCACGTTTCAATTCAAATACTACCTCCTTGAAGCCTACCCCACTGGCTTCAGGAAAAACCATTCACCCACGCAGGTTTCTTCTTACAAAATGCTGATTTCTCCACCATAGCTTAGCATCCCCTTGCCTACTGATGGTGGTGGGAAAAACAGTTACTGGTGTGGATTGGTTCATGGTGGAAGAACTTACTTCCCGCCATGGTGGGAAGAGCTTGTCCCATGGCACTGACTGGGATACTAAGACCTCAGGCTTAAACCAGGGTTGGGCTATAACTCTAAAGGCCTGCCTTCTGCAGTATATACCCATTAGCTAGGGCCTATATTCTAAAGGTTTCATCACCTCTCTAGACCAGTGAAGGCCCAAGTAATGACTGGGGGCGGGGTATCTTACATTCAAATAGCACAGGAGTTCTCAACCTATGGGTTACAACCCCCACAGGGGTCACATATCAGATAATCTGCATATTAGACATTTACATTACAATTCATAACATTAGCAAAATTACTGTTGTGAAGTAGCAATGAAAATGATTTTATGACTGGGGTGGGGTTCACCACAACATATGGACATGAGGAACTATATTAAAGGTTCACAGCATTAGGAAGGTTGAGAACCACTGTGTTAACACCACTCATGCCCGGTACACTCTGAATCAACCATACACAATGCTACTCTGTGCTGTTGTACACTTATGCTATTTTTACTGTTGACATAAAGATGGAGGGTCTGTCTATAGCCAAGAGGTTATCAAAGCCACCTAAGATGATGTGTGCATAGCTGGAGTTTGGAAAGGGCTTCATCCTTCATCGAATGCCCCAGTGTTTTCGGGACACTGTTCATTTTCATGTTTGTTAAAAGCTGAAACATGTATCCGGGTAAAGGTCCAAACATTACATCATCTAAAATCACTCAGTGACATTTCATTCCAAATCTTCAGAACCCTTTGACTGTCCTAGTAAAGGGAATCTCAAGCCTACCAAACACAAGTGTGCTGTTCTATATTTTTGCATGTTTAAAGAAACAGATTTTTGAGGAACAAGGCCGAGTCTTCAGCTGTCTCTGATAGGACAGTGTGTTGGTTTGGATGACACTAATCCGTTAGTGTCCAGGGGCTGTCAGCTCCCCCACAGGCTCTATCTGTCTGTAGCCACCATCAATAAAGCCCTTTAAGCAAATCTGTACATTTGGGGGCAGGCTGGCGAGGCACGTGCCCTGGAGCACCCCTGTTCCAATAATCAAACCCTTGTAAGCTACGCTGAATGAGAGTCTTTCTCTGGGGACCAGTATATGTTTGTTTGTTGGCACGGTCCTAATGACTTAAAGAAAATGCCGGAAACCAGCCCCGCACTCTTTTCTGAAAGGAACATTGGTCCTTTGTTCAAGCCATGTATTTGCAGAGCGGCTTCTGAGTTAAGTCCTTGGAATTCCTCATGGTTTATGTGTCTTTGTAAGCTCCCGGTATTGAAGAAGCAAGGGCTTTCTTTTGCTTTTTTTTTTTTTCCTCACCCCCCCTCCCCAATGAATTCAACATTGTATTGAACACACCCAGACTCAATTTTGATAAAACCAACAACTTACAAAGCCAACTTGGGTGGAAAAATGTAGAAACGCGAGTAGAATTTGATATCGTTGTAGGCTGTTTGGCTTTAAAAAGGTTAAGAATGTGGTTATTTAGTCTGCAGTTTAATTCCCAACAGTTTTTCTTACGTTCTTTTTGTTCAGGAACAGTATCGTGTTTGTTACAGGAACTTCCATGCCACTGAGAAGTAGCATGTTTAGAAAATATTTTCCATGGCACCTACAGACAGTCTGGTCTACATTTTGATTCTTTCCTCCAATAAGCCCAATGGCCAAACTTAGGGTGGCTTAGAAAGATGAGGTTTATGGAGAATGGTCTTGCCTCTCAAACCTCTCTCTTCCCTTGTCTTTCTGAATCCCCTTTCTTCCCCTGCACAAAGTGTGAATCATAAGGCATTTTGTCCTGTGTGATTGTGGTGAGTGTTCAGTAAGGTGTATTGCCAGCAGAATCCTAGTCCAGGTACTTCACAGGTACTTCCAGGTACTGTTCCCTCTTTCCTCTGCCTTTAGTTCCTGGATAGACAAGCACCCAGGATGGCTAAGAGGTGGATACATAAATTAAGTTGTTTGTTAAGGCTGGTGTATAATAAAGCATCACACCCCAGTTGCTTAGACAACTGATATTTCTAATTTTGCAGACTGGAAATTTAAGACCAAGGCATTGGCAAGGTTTTTGCTGTCACTGATTTTGCATTATATATATATATATATATATATATATATATATATATATATATATATATATATATATATATATATAATGTGTGTGTGTGTGTGTGTGTGTGTGTAGTTTGTGTAGTTTGTATTTATTTGTATGTGTATATGCCTGATCATCTGTATATGTACCATGTGCCTGCATGTGCCCATACTGGCCAGGAGAGGGCACCAGAACCTCTGGAACTGAAGTTGACCATTGGTTACCAGCTGACTAATACAGGTCCTGGGAACCCAACCCTAATACTCTGCAAGAACAGAGATTCTTCTTGACCACTGAGCCTCTTGTTTAGTCCCTGTGTCATCTTTTTATACGTAGCCTGTCTCTGGCTTACAAATAACCCCATGTCTTCCCTCTGGGTATGTCTTGAATCCCTTTTTATGATAATACTAGGTATACTAGATTGAGGACCATGCTACGGATTGACTTTTAGTTTAGTTACCTTGTTAAAGATCTTCTCTCAAGACACTCACATTCTAGAGTTCTGGGGAAAGGACTGAGGCATATGAGTGTAGTTGGGGCAGGAGAAGGGCACATGTAGATGATCCTGGAGGATGCTAGTTGAAGCCTGAAATATTCTGTACAGCAAAAATCAATGTGCAGTACCTTATCAATCACTCTCTTTTCTCCACACTTCTGAGTAGGTGGCTTGCAAGGGGGGTATTCAGCTCTTCCCCGGGTTTTGATTTGGCTTAAGTTGTATCCCCACTTTCCTGGCCTTGATGAGATCGAAAGTCCCTTGAGACTATGTGATGGTGAATCTCAGTTGCCAATTTGATCTGATCTAGAGTCACCTGAAAGATGGGCCTCTTCCTACCTGTGAGTTTTCCCCCTGATTACATTAATAGAGGTGTGAAGACCTGCTCACTGGGTAGTACTGGTAATGTCATTTCCCAGACCAACTGTTCCTTAGGATGGCAGCTCTGATATTGGAAAGTAAGAACGGGCTATTAGTGTGGACAGCTGGTGAGTATAAGAAACATAACAGTGTATTGATTAGTTTTACACACTTTCCACAGAACAGGGTTGTGGCAGAGACTGATAGGATCTAGAACCAAACATCCCCCTTCCACACTTGTGGTATGTGCAGAGGTGGCTGTCTGCTGGAATCTGTGTCCTCCCAAGCCCATTGTATCTACAGGATTTATGGGGCTTTAAAGGATTTATGTTCTTTAAAGGGAGCAAAGAATGGCTGCGAATAATGCCTCCTCTTGGCCAGCAGTGCAGTGTGTGTGTATATATGTATGTGTGTGTGTGTGTGTGTGTGTGTGTGTGTGTGTNCCTTCTCCTCCTCCTCCTCCTCCTCCTCCTCCTCCTCCTCCTCCTCCTCCTTCTTCTTCTTCTTCTTCTTTTCTCTCTCTCTCTCTCTCTCTCTCTCTCTTTATTTCCTTCTTTCTTTCACTTGCATTCTGGGGATTGATTCAGATGTCTTTGTGTTTGCAAGGCAAGCATTTTACTACCTGAGCTGTCTCTCAGCCACAGGATCACAGCTGTTTTAAAGAAACAGCTTCCATCAAAATGGCACTCCTTTCCTGAGTCTCTAGTTGAAGGAGAGAATGGATGTGAAAGGCCCAAACATTGGCAAAGCCACAAGACAGGAGAAGCACGGGCTCTTGAGTCACCATGTGGGAGAAAGCCACCATCATTTACTCTGATAAGAAATTCCTCACTGCGGATGCTTGGGACCTGCTATCTGTAGCCTTTAGTGTTATTCTAAAATACACAGACATGCCCTTTCCTAAAAGGACCATAGTAGTCAAATTGAAATAGTATACGGAGCTGACCATGAGCTGCAAGGCTGCAGAGGCAGCAGGCAGTGATGGGATCTGGGGTGAGCTGCATGGCATCTGTCCTGCCTAGGGAGGGGAACTCCAGTCTCCTCGATCATTGCCTTGTACACACAGGCCCAGAATACTCAGAGCTCCAATTTTAAAATCCTTAACGGTTTAAACTTATGTATCAAATAAAACACATCAATGTGATAGGTCCATCATGCTGACAGCATTCACCAATAACTGTCAACTAGGCTTCTCTGGGTCTCTCATCATCTCCAGTCTCTGTGCATATGAGGAAGCCTTGTGGGTTTCTGGAACGTGATATTTTTCTTAGGGAGCATAAAGTTCTTATTAGATGACTAATGAGAGTTGACAGTAACTACCTTGGGCCACCAGGGTGCTTGCTATGATAGTTTCTCCTATACCACTGAGCCTTCTACCAGGACTTTGATAGCCGCAGCTGCTACAGAGCTGATGGAAAGGCTGGTATTATTCCCATCACCCTTGCTTTATTTCACTTAATCATTCTGATACCCTGTGTGGTGATGTTGGCAACCTCATATTGCCAGGGGGGGGGGGGGAAAGCAGAGAGTGAGAATTGGCTTAATGAAACCATGTGGCTTTTAAGCCTTTCTCCCTGTGCCTGGGGGAGCATCCTGGGTCTGTTTTACATTGTACAGTGAAGGCCAAGTTGAACATGTTAGAAATTCTTAGGTACCAAATGGTATGGTTAAAGGGACATCTGAACATCCCTGAAGCTGTCTGTGGCCCTGCATAAAGCAGTGCTGTAATTTTGTAACTAAATGGCCACATGAAAATCACTTGTCTGTATATATTTCCTCTATGCAGAATGAGTCAGAAGAATACATACAGGGAGGTAAAGGTGGTTTTGGAGGAGCCAGGGACGGCAAGTCTGCCAATATTAACCCAGTGGGGCCAGGGTTTCTAGAAGCATTTTGTAGGGGGACTTGAATGTGTGCCCACACACCAAGGAAAAAAAATCTTCATAGTTGGTCATCTGCCAGCTCACCCATGAATCTTTCCCTGAGCTACCAGGCTAAGGATGTGGATCCCTTTCTGATGCCCAGAGGCCGGCTCTGCAAAGAGAAGCAGAACAACATTCTCTATTCACAGGCTGGCCGGCTGGCCTGCCAGCGCCCACGAGGGCTTTGGACTCAGAGAGCTATTGAAGGTAAGCCACAAAGACTTGCTCTCTCCCCTACGGGCTGGAGTGAAGACAAGAGGCACCCGGCACAAGAAGAGGGTTGTTTGCATGAGCCAGCAGCCGGCAAATTCTGTCAAAGCAGCTGTAGGAGAGAAGTCATGAAAACACGCAGGAAAATCGAGCACCATGGTTCGGGCAGGAGATAGAAGATAAGGAGGCCACAGAGACACAGTGGGTCCTTCACTGGATGCTGGCAGCCACGCTCCTGTTATTGTCTAGAGCCCCAGAGCCTGGACGATGGGGGCCTTTCTTACTTTGATTCTTTAAGCAAGGGATTGTGTCAGAGGGAAGACCATATGTGTTGTATGAACAGTGGCGGTCAAATGAAAAACCTTTAGTGTTGAAAACACTGAAGTAGGGATTCAAATCGACCCCTGTCTCCATGGCAGAGAAGACAGCGTGGTGGTGGTGGTGGGGAGTCTTTTCTTTGCTGCACCCCTGGGGTCCTTGGCACCATTATCATTTGTAAAAAATGGAAGGCAAGGCAGTGTCACCATGTCATGGCTTGGCCCTGGTTCATCCCCCACTCTCAGCATCGCTGAACACGTCCCACAGTCTTCTGGCATCTCAGATTCAACATATCCAAAATGGTTTTTGGTACCTGTATTCCCTGTGATTTAGAATCAGAAGTGTTTCTAGGTAAAGAACAAAGACAGGCTATCCATGTCTGAGACAGGGCTTTATTGCCGTGAAGAGACACCATGACCATGGCAATTCTTATAATAGAAAAAAAATTTAATTGGGACTGGTCTACAGAACAGGTTTAGTTTATTATTATCATGGCAGGAAGCATGGTGGGATGCAGGCAGACGTGGTTCAGGAGAAGAGCTGAGTGTTCTGCTTCTGGATCCACAGACAGAAGGGAAAGAATGCTACACTGGGCATAGACTGAGCTTCTGAGAAATCAAGGCTCACTCCCTAGTGACATACCTCTTTCAACCAAGCTATACCTCCTGTCACTATCTGATATTCAAACACACATGAGTCTATGATGGCCATTCCTATTCAAACCATCATAATGGCAGTACAGAGAGAGAGAGAGAGAGAGAGAGAGAGAGAGAGAGAGAGAGAGAGAGAGAGAGGAAAGGGTATGAGACTGTTCTTGACTCTGTACACAGCCATTTGCGTACCTAACAGTCCATATCAAAGGATTGGGGACAGGGTGGCAGATGACAATTGCAACTGGAGAAAGGAGTGGCTAGTTTTCAGTAAAGTCAGTGGGGATGATGATGCAGTCTCTACCTTGGCCCTTTCTATGTTTCTGAGAGGATGCTAAGAGGGATTCTGATAGAGGCATGTGTGTGGAGGTGATGGGCATGAAACCAGCTGAGTCCCACTGTTTTACTGCAAGCATTTTCACCCTTCATTTCTTCCTCCCTTTCTCTCTTCTCCAGTGTTACCTAGGCTGGCCTCCACCTCCTGCCCTTGAGTGATCTGTTTCAGCCTCCTAAGTAGCTGGGCTGAGAGGCAGGAGCCATCTCACCCAGAACAGTAGTTAACTGAGGTGTGTGATATATCTATCACTGTAAACCTAAGCAACATCTGTTGACTGGAAAGAAAGAAGACTGCCTGGGCAGTCTGAAGCCAGAGGTGATGCCTGGGGGGTTGGGGGTGGGGATGAGGTTTAACAGCTGGCAACCACCACCACCACCACCACCACCACCACCACAACCACCACCATATTGGATGATTCTAGTTTCCTGCCCACAGAGAATCCACAGTTATCTGAGCATGCTTTTGGAGCAGAGGTAGAGATCCTTTCCCAATCTGTTGGTGGCCTTTTTGTCTTATTGACAGTAGAGGTGATGGAATAGGTTACCTGGGCTGGTTTGGAACTCACAATACCCACTTCCCCCCTTATTATTTTAAAACATTTTTCCTTATAAAGAATAATGAAATCAACATTGTCATCTCAGCTTCTAGATTGACTGATATTCTTTGACTTCAGTGGGAACAGAGGTAGGAAAGGCAGCTTTGCATGCATGGCAGCATGTGGTTCCATGTGGGAGGAGCCTAGGAGCGATAGTGAGAGATGCCCGGAGAACCAATAAATCAGAATCTCTCCTTCTCCCCTCTTCCTTGTGCTATACTCTATCCAAGTCAAATTGAACAATTTTTGGCTATTGTGAACAGAGCTGCAATGAGCATGATTGAGTATCTAAATAGTAGGATGTAGGTACTTTTGGGTAGATACCTGAGAGTGGTTGAGATGGATCTTGTGGTAGAACTATTTCTAGCTTTTTGAGACCCTCCCATGTTGATTTCCACAGTGGCTACAGCAGTTTGTATTCCTGCTAGCAGTGAGTGAGTGTTCCTCTTTCCCCCACGGCCACACTGGAATTTGTCATTGTCTTGTTTTTAAACCATAGCCATTCTGACTGGGATAAGATGAAGTTTCAAAGTAGTTTTAATTGGCATTTCCCTGATGCCTATGGTTGGTGAGCATTGGTTTGACTATTCCTCAGTCACTTGTCTTTCTTTTGGGAACTCTCTGTTAACTTCCATACGCCATCTTTAAACTGAGTTGTTTTCTTGATGTTTAGTTTTTATAGTTCTTGGCATAGGCGGATGTTTTAGCAGGGAAGTTTTTTGTGATTCTGTAGGAAGAAATTTCCTAATTCTTCATGCTAATGAAGGTGTCTCCATACTGATTTCCATAATGGCTGTAATTCCATTCTCACCAACAGTGAATAGGGGTTCCCCTTCCCCACATCCCGCCAGAATTTGTGGGTGTTCTCTTTTTTTAAAAATTTTTTAAAATTTAATTTTATTTATTTTCATTTCAAGTGTTAACCTCCTTCCCAGTTTCCCCTCCACAAACCCCCTATCTCCTCGCACTCCCCCTGCCTCTATGAGGGTGCTCCCCCATCGCCCACCCACTCCTGCCTCAGCACCCTAGCATTCCCCTACCCTGGGTCATCAAGCCTCCTCAGGACTGAGGGGCTTCCCTCCCAGTGATGCCTGATGAGGCAATCCTCTGCTACATATCCAGGTGGAGTCATGTGTTCCTCCATGTGTACTCTTTGTTTGGTGGTTTAGTCCCTGGGAGTTTTGCGTGTGTGTGTGTGTGTGTGTGTGTGTGTGTGTGTGTGTGTGTGTGTAAGGCTTTGTTTTCTTGGTGACTATTCTGACTGGAGTGAGATGGAATCTCAATGTACCATCGTTTGCACTTGCCCAAGGATTAAACCTGCTGAACATTTGCTTGTGACCTCACTGAGCATTTGTACTTCTTTTGGGAAGTATAGTTCAATTAATGTGCCTGGTAATTGACTGAATTGTTGATTCTTTACATTTTAAAGGCTTTGAGTTCTTCATGTGCCCTGGATAGTCGTCTCCTGCTGGATGAATAGCTGGCAAAGATTCCTCCTCTTTCGCAGGCTCTCTCTTCATCTTTTGTTTGTTTCCTTCATTGTGCCTTTTAGTTTAGTGCCATCCCATTCGTCAGTTCTTGGTAGTGTTGCTTGTTCTATTCAGAGAAGCTTTGCCTGGGCTTCTAACTTGAAAGTTTCTTCTGATTTTGGATAGTATTTTCTAAAGTTTTAGAAGATCAATCTACTTTATCATAACCCCAGGATAACAGTTGGTGGGGCTTGGAATCCAGACTGAAATAAAAATCTTAGCTGCAGATCAAGAAATGTTAATGTCATCAGGCGGATGGGGAATCTGTATTTTCTGTAATGCTTACTACAAAGGCCTTACTATCTACATTTAATACAGAATGAAACAGAATCGCAAAGATGCCCAGGGACCCAGAACACCAGGCATCTCAAAACATGATTTGAGCTTTGTTCTGTCCGATCACAAGTCCTCCATTGCCACACTGCTTCAAGGCTTATTAAGAAGCATATCTATTTATTTCTTATAAGGCAATATCTAAACTTTATTGTTTCTACCTCAGCTCTTTTGCTTGTAGTGTCGCACAGGTTTCTCTTCCCAACAGCCTCTTGCAGTGTTCATCAGGGTTACGGTGAGTAGGTGAGGCAGGTGTTAGAGTGATTTCCCTTGTGCATCAAGGAGGTCTAGGAGGGCTACTTAAGAGAGTTCCTCTCCTCTCTTCTGAGTGCTCTTTGAAAAAGAAAGGATTGCAGCCCTATCCTGCCTCTCCCGTTTTTGATCAGCATTGCATTCTTTTTGGATTAAGGGTGTCCAGTTTCCTTGTGAGGAACAAATATGGCCATCTGAGTGTGTAGAGTGTAAGCCCATTCAGCAAAGTCCTCAATGGGAGTTCCATGGGATGTGTTCTCACCTCATTGGGCTTTTTCACTCTGAGTCTTTCATCCATGCACACAGGTGAAACAAACACGGGGATAAGGAAAGAGCTTTAGGAGCTTTAGAAGAAAGAAAGAAAGAAAGAAAGAAAGAAAGAAAGAAAGAAAGAAAGGAAGAAAAAGAAGGAAAGAAACCAAAAGAATCCATCTCTGAATTTGTTTGTAATATAGTTTAGCAAGTCGCAGGACCAATAACAAAAGCTCAAACCCTGCTTTCCCTGATTAGTGTTGTGGGAAATAAAATTGGATGCATATTAGGAGAATTTTCTAGTTTATTTAGCTATTCACTTTCTCATTAATTTATGAATCAACATTCACTCGTTCATTCACTCAATTGTTCGAGTCACTCAACTGAATGACAAAAATGTTTGAAATGAGAAATTCTGTCTTGAAAATGAACATAACATGTATTTAATAGATCAATCAAAACATATTAAAACATATCTATTTAACAGCAAATGCATATATAGTTGTTTTATTTTTTATTTTTTTATTTTTTTTAGAATTTTAAGTGTGTATCTATATGTGGTCACTTACTCATCTGTTGACTTAAGGCCACATTTGCTTACATATTGGTTCCATCTTTCTTGCAAAAACAAACAGAGCAACCCCCATATCTGTAATGAGTCATCTGATTCTAGTTCCATTTTCTTTAAATAGATCAGCAGCTTAAAGGTAGTTTTGAAGCAATTTTGTTTCAGACTTCTTCTAATACCCCCCATACTTTATGACTGTTTTACTTACAATTAATTTGATAAAAAATATTATAGCTAATTGCCTTTAAAGTAAGTTTGAGTGAGGTACTGAATTTTCACTTTTTTTAATGTTACCCCTGGTAGTGTGTGGAGGACCTGAAACCAGAGCCTGGTTGGTCCAGAGATCTAAGATAGAACCAAACACGATGGGAAAAAATGTCAATGAAATGATGCCAAATAATATTCTGCTATACTACAGATAGGTGCCCTGCCCAATTGTCACCAGAGAGGTTTCATATAGAAACCGGATGGGAGCAGGTGCAGAGAACCACAGCCAAGCATTGGGCAGAGCTTGGGAATGCTGGTGAAGAAGGAACAAAGGCTTGCAGGAGCCCGAGAGGTCAAGGACACCACAAGAAAACCCACAGAACCAACAGATCTGGACTCATAGGTGCTCAGTGAGACTGAACCATCAATTGGGGAGACTGCATGGGTCTAACCTAGTCCACTGTATATATGTTAGAGCTGTGTTTTGGTGGGGCTCCTAGCAGAGGGAGTGGGGGCTATTTCTGATGTTGTTGCCTGCCTTTTAGACCCTTGTCCTCCTACTGGGTTGCCTCATCCAGCCATAATCTGAGGGGAGGTGCCTAATCTTATGCAACTTGATATGCCCTGTTTGCTTGATATCCCTGGGGGGGGGGTGCCCTTTTCTGAAGAAAAATTGAGGAGGATTGGATGTTAAGGGAGTAGACAGGGGGTGGTGGTGGAAGTGGAGGGAGGGAGGGGATGTAATGTATGAGAGAATGTATTAAAGAAATTAAGTAGTCATACACATGACTAGTGTCTATCACATTGAGACAGGGTCTCTCTATATGTCCCGGACTTACCTAGAATTCACTATGTAGACCAGACTTGCTTTAAACTCATGAAGATACATTTTGCCTTCGCCTCCTGAATGTTTGGAATTAAAGGCATGCCATACCATGCTCAGAAAGTTCTAGCCCTTTCAGAGAGTTGACTTTTGATGTAGATAGTCTATCAGTGTAAAATTAGAGATCCGATTACAGTTTTCAAGGGATACCTTTGGACGCTAGAAAAATTTAAATAGTATCACACAAATGGACTCTAACTTAACAGAATCTATGATCTGGATAGGGCTTAAGGATAAAAAAAGTAAATAAATACTAAGGAAAAAATCAAGATGTGGAAACAAAAGATAGATATTTGGATGGATATTCATCTGTGTAATGGGGTGCAAAGGATATTAACTTTCTCTGTGTGAGCTATTTGTACATATGTTTCAGTGTGTACATGTGTGTATACAGAGGCCAGAGAAGGGCTGGTGTCCTGTCCTCTCATTCTCCAAATAATTCCTTTGAAACTTCATCTTTCATTGAACTTGGAGCTAAGCATATATATGCATACATGTAGAATGTAAGTACTCAGGGTGGTTATCTGATTTGAAAGTAATTGCTTAATTTTTCTGCCACAATTTTTGGCCTGATTTGTATTATCATTATTTTTTTGGAGGAGGATATGTTTTAATATGTGGTCAGTAAGAAAACAGCAAAAACAAATTATTCTTTTAGTTCTTAAAGGAGTCAGACAGCAACATCAATTGTAGTTCTGATAGAAGGAATCCCAGTGGCCTTCAGGGAAGAAGTGTTCTTTTGGAAAATTAGTCTTAATAACAAAATGACCCTTGTAATAGTGAGGATGGGGAAAGAGAAGTAGCAGGAGGAGGAAATGCCTCTGGAGCACATGCTCTGGAGTGATGTCACTACTGATCTCTTAATTCTAAGTGTGGCCAGCTGCAGGAGGTGGGCGCCATCATCACCTCACTTAGTAGAGCAGAGTGTCACGACTCTTTGCAGTAAATCTCCAACCCAAATAAGGCCGGGCAGTGAAAACACAACTCAATTAATATGATTACAAGCTGTGCGCCTAGATTGGGCAGACCTACCACTACACTACCATCTTCCCCATATAAGAGACCTCTTATAACTTGCAGTTTCGTTCCTTCTTCCTCTTCCTCCGTCGTCCTTTCTCTCTTTCTCTCCCCAAATCTTCAGCTCCACCTTCCCCTTTTTCTCTGCCCAATCACCAGCTCTAGCCCTTATTTATAAATTAAGGTGGGAAGAAGGTTTACAGGAAATCACCTGAGTGCAGACTCTTTCCTTGTTTGCAGCCACTCATAGGAGAACAGAATTAACATCAAATACAATTAGCCCCAGGGCTATCTGCAACATACTCTGGTAGGTTAGATGGCTCTTCAAGGCAAAGCATAAATCTGGAAGACAAAACCAATGTGCATACTGGCAATTGCTGGCTTTCCCTGCTGGATGAGTTGCTGGCTGTCATTCATATGCTGAGACATTGTTTATGTGTGGTCCCTACAAGGACTGGACTAGAAGTTTGTAGGGCAGCAGCCTTTTCATCACTGTTGTCTATCAGTGTAGCCCTGGGAGGGCTCAATAATTCCGGTAGTGTTAACTTCATAAAGTGTTTGGAGAGATTCAAATGAGACAGTAAGCTTGCTAGGCCTTTGTAAGCTGTGCAGTCATGTCAAGGATTTTTTTTTTATCTGAAGGTTTTGTCATAGTGGATTTCTTTTTTCAAGCCAGGTAAACTTGATTTTTGGAACTGCCAATGGCACTCCTGCAAGAAAGAGATAGCTGTGCAAAGTTGCAGGAAAATGCAGAGAATTTATTCCTTTGATGCTTATTTATATCCAAGTGGAGACAGGACAGTTGACATGGGAACCAGCCAGTAAGGAGTGCCCGTCAGGCTTGAGATTTGCGTCTAAGTACAGGTAATACCAAGCCTCGTGTTTAGATGAGATGGTTGAGGTAGTGAGTGTTGAGAGAGAAAAGAAGGAGACGCAGGGATGAGCTCCAGGGATTTTCACCATTTGAAGTGATGCTGACAGTCTTCCATACGGTTGAAGTACTAGAAACAACTCCTAGGGAAAACAGCAAATGAAGAACTATTTATTCAAGAAAACATCTTAAAACTCTATCAGAACTGGTGAGAGTCTGTGCTTACTGAAGCAAGGCCTACACACGCTCTCATCCGTGCTTTGCAAGGTGGAGAACAACACAGTCTGGTATCACTCTGAGCCAGTGTCCCCACCCCTCTTTGCTTTACGTTAGAGCAGTACAGGGTATGTGTATGGCTCAGGTTGGCCTGGGTACATGGCATCAACGGTTCTCATTCTGAGCCTGGATATCTGTTGCTGAAGCCAATTTAGGGCAAGTGCTTCTAGAGTGGGGGGTTCCCTTCTGCCCAGCTCCTCTCAGTGGGATAGAGCATCACCCTGGGAGAAGTTTCATTTAGGAAGCATGACTTTAATTTCCTCTTACTCCAGCCCTGGAATACAGTTTGCATGCTAAGAGAGGCAAGCCGAAGAGGTCTGGGGCTGCTGTACAAGGTGAAAGAGATGTTCAGAACATACGATGGCTCCCAACTTGGTACCCAATATTGACTCAGAAATTTTAAACAGGGGTAAACTAGCCCATGCAATAGAGGATTCCACTCTCTGTCCTGAAGGGTTTTTTGATGTTCTTAAGCTTAAAAATTCGCCATAAGTTGAAAATACAGTAAGTTAAACAGAATTTAGTAATCAAAGTCACCAAGCATTATAGCTTAATAACCTGGAGCACTAGAAGCAGGCGTCAATCTTTCCGGCCAACTAAACTTTGAGTTGCCATTCAATATCATTGTCTAGCACTGGAAGAGTATTGTACCATGATCCTGTACCACTGAGTGCATATATTAGTTAGTGCAAGGACATACTGAAATCAACACACAAGACTACTACAAGTTTGTATATAGATTCTGGATCATAATAAAGCAAACCAAAAGTATTACTTGAACCTCTATACGCTGGGCACTGTCTATTCTTCAATTGAAACAATGCACAGATGAGTTAAAGGCCAGGGCCATCCTAAAAAAAATAACACAGAGTGGGTCAACGCATGGACCATAGGAAATACAGTTCTAAAACTGTGAGAAGAGAAGGCATTCAAGTCACAGCCACCAACTAGTGACTCAGCATTGAACTCTTAGCTTCCGTGTTGTGAGCCTAAACAGCAAAGGGAGAATGAGAAAGTAGGTCTGTGTACTTCAGCCTGGAACTGGGGAAAGATGCTGATATATACAATAGTACTGATGGGGACATCCTGGGTAGAGTAAGCCAGCCTCAGAAGAACATGTGCCATGCCGTTAACCGTAAAGATAGGACCCAGAAGCAGTCCAAATCATAGAGGCAGAAAGTAGAAAGCGGTTTATCAGGCAGCTAGCAAGAGAGAAAGAGTAATTATTATTTAAGGCCATAGAGCTTGAGTTTGGTGAAATGAAGAGTCCTGAAGACCTAGTTGTGATGGTTGCAATGCAATAGGATGCGTTTACTATCACTAAGCTATGCGCTTTTAAGAGTAGGTAATGTGACACCCTTTCTATGTGTACTTTGCTACAATCAAAAGAAAACAGAGGAAACTTAGACCATTTCACACATTTCTGTGCTGCAAAGAACATTGCAGACATTTCCTTCTTTCTACTCTTATCTGGATTCTCACTAGAAAGTCCCATCCTCATTCAGGATGGGTCTTCCTGTTTTAAATAACCTGATCAATTTATTTCCTTTTAGGAGTGGCCAGTGGCTTGGTTTTGGTTGATTCCAGGTCCAGTCAACGTGACAACAAAAGTTAGCCATTCACAGGATGGACTGATTAATGAGTTGGTGGGCCATCTCAAGAGTAGCTCTGCTACAGAAGTCAATTTAGCTAAGACCAGTGGCTCTCAGCCTCCCTAATGCTGCAGCCCTTTAATACAGTCCCTCA
>CACVCL010022802.1:0-31895 GCA_902729485.2 Mus minutoides
TGTGTGTGTGTGTGTGTGTGTGTGTGTGAATCAGAGACAGAGAGAGTGGGGAGAGAATTATACTTTTTGGCTCACATACATGTAATTCTGGTAATTTCCAGCCCATTTATCTTGATCTGGTATCAATATTCTCTTAATACAGTAATTCTTCACTCTACCTAGACACACACACACACACACACACACACACACACACACACACACTGACACACTGTGTGGGCATATCAACTTCTTTTATTCCTGTGTGTGAGTATGTGTGTGTGTGTGTGTGTGTGTGTGTGTGTGTGTGTGTGTGTGTGTGTGTGTACGCGTGTAGTATGTGCACATATTTGTATGTTTTAAACCATTAAGTATGTATTTTGGATTTGTACTATTATACCTGAAAATTTCTATCAAAATTGCTTAGGTAATTGGGCTATAATTTTTATTGATTAAATTTGGTAACAATTTAGATCTTATTCATAAATTATATCTTTATTTGGAAAGATAGGATTGGTGTGCCATCTCTGAAATTGCCACTGTTTAAGTTACGGCTTGTGGTTTGTCTCTTCCTTCTGCAAAAGTAGTTTGTCATCCTTTCATTCTTCCTTTTCTTTCTTTTCTGCTCCCCTTCCTGCTCCTTCTTCCAGTATTATTTTTACTAAGATTCCCAAAGTCTGAAAATAGGGATAAAGCACGAATACAGCATCTATGTTCTCTATCCCACTTCTCAATGACTAGTTCTACAGCTAAACTGAAGCACAGGCCTTTGTCACGTTTAATCCATTTGTAACAACAGCTGAGTTTAACAAAATGACAATCTGAGAGCATTTCATGAATGTTCCAACAAATGAAAGATTCCAACTTCAACAAGGTCTGAGAGCAGACTGGCTAAGACCTTGGAAGCTTGACATGTTTTTCTTTCTAGTAGAAAAATCACCAAGATCTCCTAATAGTGTAGCAGAAGAATCCTACTGAAGCACCCTCACCTTTGTGTGTGCGTTCTGTGTCACTGGAAATCAGAAGCCATGGAGGATGCAAGGAGCTAAGAAAATATTGTAATGGTCTAGGAATTAGGGAATTAAGGTAGACAAGAATGAGAGTTTGGAGGAAAATTTGAGTCTTGTGGACTATAGACTAGGATCCAAATCGATGATTGGTAAAAAGTGTTTTAATTGAGTCTTTTTACCATGAGTAGTTTCAGAGTAAATCAGATCTCCTGATCATCTTTGTGGCTTCCCAAAATGGGGTATTTGTAGAGGATAGGAAGGAAACTGCAGCTATGATAAGGCCCATACTTGCTTTAGATACTTGTAGCTGGTTGTGTACATTTTGAATAAGAGATAGGTATTGCCAAAATAAATGAACTTAGGGTCTATGGTAAGTATGGGAAAAGAAGGAGATAAGAATAGACTTCGGTTTTAAACATAGGCTCTGGCTGGCAAGATCAGCCCCTGCAATGAAGAAGAAGTGGAGTGAGCACAGGAGATACACAGGAGATCAAGTACAAACACATCAAGGATAAGGGGATTTTTAAAGAGCCATGTGATGGTTCTCTCATCCCATTAATAAAAGAAAATAATAAATGATAATCCAAATCACTGTACCACAGGAGACTGAGATAAGATGCCAAGCTCTGACTGAAGGGTAGATAACCGAGCCTTGGCCATTACAGCCCCCGTCAGTTCACTGCCTTTGTTTTGTTTGATCGTGTCCATTTACAGTTATAAAATCTTTCCTTTTTCTTTACTTATAAACACTAGATGAGAAATTGAAAGATAGGTTAGGACTTAACAACAACAACAACAAAATACCCAAACATCAGGGTGTTAGAGTGAGCATGTGTGTCTGTACTGGTCAGGTTGTATTATAAAAAGCATAAAAATGAATACTACAAGTCTGTTTAAAGGTAGAAAATTGCACACACCCACATACATGCACACACACACACACACACACACACACACACACACACACACACAAACACAGACTTAATGTATTTTTTCAGAAACTTACTCTCGTTTTGAGAAATGAACTGAAACTCTATTAGTATTTTCAGGAAAGCTAGAATGTTTCATTTGGTTATGCTCACTCTGTCATGCTAGCAATTTTACAATTATGTCTAAGTTTTAACTGTTATATGAACAGACTCTGGTTACTGACTGCCAAGATTTGTATGACTTATTCATTGAAACAAATAAAAATCAACTTTTTCATTTTGAAAAAAATGTAAAAAAGTAAGATCTATTTTTTAATCTGCTAAAATAGTAGTTCTATGCCAAGGACAGTGAGACTTTTTTTTTTTCTTCAAATTTTAAAGTGGCTTTTATTCTCAAAGTATGTTAGCCTTTTTCAACAGTGACCTAGTGTGTTTATCTTTATAAAGAATAAAATAAACCATTATGCGGAAGCACTTCCATTTGGGAGCTGCAGTGCCAAGTGTTAATGGCATTACTATTCCACACAAGGTCCCTTTAGTAGTGTGTTCTAGTGGGAATACCCACAAAGTGTCCTTAGTCTACACAATGTTCACATAGCACAACTACTCTCTTCTTAATATCTGTTTTTGTAATATTTCTTGTAATATTTTGTAAGGTTGGCAAGCAGATTTCCCATTTTCCACTCAGTGTTTTTTTGACACATCTGCACTATATTGGTGCAGATCACTTAAGGTGCTTATTGTGGAGAGGAACTTGCCAGCAATGGTGCGTGTTCATAGTCATGTGCATTCAACACAAAGGTTTTATGTTGAATGGAAATCCAGGCAAAACCTAAATCCGAAAGAGATTTGTCTTTATCCAAAGAGACTGGTTTAAACTTTATATTCTGGAATGTAAAATTATTTGTTTACTTTTTAAACAAATTTCTTCGTCTTTGGATGACATTAGATGTCATACCAACTTCAAAATTCCCTCACTAGCAAATGAAAATTACATTTATTCTGTTTACATTTTAACATTTTATAGGTTACATATACATAAGTACAATCACTAGTACACATACATGTACACACACTCATACACAAACACTCATATTGAACATACACGCAGACACACAGACACATACACTCACACACACACACACACGCCCTCATCCCCCCCACACACAAAAGGTGATTAAAAGCCATTGATTTTCAGGAGAAAATTGAACACATTTTAATCCCATATATATTTATCTTTAAAAGCACATAATTTAAAATAGATAGGCATACTTAGCTGCAATCCTATTATTCATATCTTCAATAACTCAGCATTTAATTTCTGCAGGTCAAGTTGTCAAGGTTTGTTATAGAACTCTAGGGTTTTTTCTACTCATGAGAGTTTCAAAAATTATTCTGGTAAGAGTGGATTTTCACAATTTCATTTTCCTTATTTAACCTTTGGTAGAAATATATATCAATAAAATAAAATATTATACTTATGAATAAATATTAAAACTCTGAAAAATTATTACTCTTATTTCATTCTTTCAAACACAAAAAATTGAGCCTCATCTACTCCATATATGTGATTCATTTACAAATGATTAATTAGTATGACCCACTGTACGTTCTGACTCCTATTCTCCAAGGATTCATGTAGTCACATGTTCCCTTCTTGACAGAAATGCATACAGTTTTAGCATGTATGTAATATGTACCAAAGAAAAAGACAATAGATATCAAATTATTTCACCAAAAAGAGTAAATTTAAGCCCACATCTTGGGGGTTTAAAGCAGAACAAATGCTGCTCTTGCAGAGGACTGAATGCTAGTTCAGTTCCTAGCATTCACATGGTAGCCCATACTATTCTTACCTCCTTCTTCAGCAAATCAGATGCCATCTTCTGGTTGTCATAGGTACCAGGCATGCACATGTTATACATATATACAGCCATGTAAAATACTCATACACAAAAAAATAATATAACCAACCCTATGTGAAGAGATCATAATCCAATGAGCACTACTTTTACTAGATATTAATGAATATATTTTCAAGTAATTGGATGAGGAGGAAGATATGTATTTGTTATTATTACAATCTTCTAACATATATAATATACCTACAAATTATAATGCAAAGTAACATTTTGTATACTGCTCAAGTATGTGGAATGTATCCTTGGTAGTTTTGTTGGTTTTGTTTTAATCGCAGTTGTTGGGAAGGATGTACAGGAATGTCTTTTTCTAATTAGTACAGAATGGCTTTCCAGTTGGCTTATTGCCTCAGTTTGACCTTGGCATCCAGAGGATGGAAGGAAAGAAGCAATTCTTCTAAACTGTCCTCTGACTCAACATGCCCACAATAGTACATGAGTGGCTACCCTTACAGTCACACAAAATAAATAAGTTGATTAACATATAAAACTGATTATAGGATCCATCTACAGGTATATGAATGATGACTGCACACTTTGTCTTTTCTGCATCATGAAAATTCTTATGATAAAATTTTGAGAAAACATTTGCATCATGAAGATATTATTGCAACATTTTAAAAGTCAAGCATCCTGGTGAAATATAAAGGGAGATGAGATAAATAAGGTGGCACAATTCTGTATCAGAAAATACAAGATAATCTGCTTTTTTAAAAAAACACTTTTTAAAAATGTAAAATAATTTACTTTAGACTTTAGCCAAATACCTTTCAGGTTTATACACTTTTTTGAGAAAAAAAAAAAAAAAGGGTGCTTTTGCCCTTTTCTCTAGATTACATGCTCAATCCTAATTACTTTTTATGGTTCTCTATTATTTAGGACTAACCTAAAGTTATCACCTTATGTTGTAATATAATCAAAGAGGTTATTCTTTATAGTGCTCTCTGGTGCCTTTATGAAGTACTCTTTATACCACACTCCAGCTCCCCATTAAAAGAGAAACAATCGTACTGCTGTATTTCAAACCATTGACTCCTGACCATGACTTCATCTGCAATAAAAGTCACAAACTGTGCAAGTGTATTTTATAACTCCCCATTTCGTTTAAGTTTTAGTAAGAAAATGTCTGGTCAACCTTGTGTGGAGAAAGTCATATACTTCCCCACACAGTGGTGACTATGTGAGGTTGGCAAGAATATCAAGAGTATACCTCACAGCTCATTCGTTGAGCCTTCCCTCCTTTGAAACTTTCATGTTTTATTCTTACATAGTCTTTTAGTAGAATACAGATGTATTCTATTGAAAAGTAAATAGTATTTGTTCTATGTTACTGTTTAATTAATGTAAGGTTCCCGCCCAGAGAAAAGACACATGAACAGAAAATGTTAATAGTGATTCTCTGATATCTGTAACCAATCAGCACATATCAATTAAGCAGGCATACATGTCTGTAACAGTGAGAGTTACACAATATCATGAAATAGGCACTGTACAGCCAAAGAGGAATATGCGTTCCCTGATTGTGTTTTGACTGAACTACCCAATCCCTAGACATTTGGTCAAACATTCCTCTGCATGTATGTGTGAGGGTTCTTGGAGATAAAATTGATGCTTGAATTGGTAGACTAAGTAAAACATATTGGCCTCCCAAATCTAGGAGAAGACCCAAAGAGAACAAAAGGTCAGTAACAGGGACTTTCCTTTGTGGAAACACTTGAGCTGAAATAAGTATACATATAAGTTTCTTATTCTTTCTCCCTTGAACCATCTGATCTTGTGCCTAGAACCTGCAAATATTAAAAGTGAAACATACTTGGCTTCTTGATCACAGCCATCAGACTAGGACTAATTAACACATCTCTTCTCCTAGATGTGAGCTACTGGCTTAAAATGGTTGTCACTGTCAGCCAAGAGTCTGGTTAGCAACTGCAACCAGATTCTTATCAGTTTCTACAGACTTATGAATGGTCCTGCAGTCTCTCTCTCTCTTTCTTTTAGTACATTGTCAGATAACCACCCAATTATTTCTCTGGAGAAACCTGGCTAACACATTTTCTTTGGGCTGCAGTATGGAAACAGGGGCCCATATGACTTTCAGCATATGTATCACATGATCTCTGTTCATATCACATGCAATTTTTTCTATATATAATAACTCCCAGAAGCCCAGAAAACAAATGATACCTTAGTCTTTGCTGTAAGTCTTTATTGATCATTTGAAACAAGGATTTATGACACAAAGGGGTTAGTTATAATGTTCCTTTGGATTTGTAAATCATAAAGAATAAGATGTTATTTTATTAAGTTCGAATATGAAGATAGTTCTCTAAATATCAAGCTGAGTGGTCCTTATATCTGGAAATGCCAAGTTTTTAACACATGGAAGAGTTTCCCTTTTCTGAGTCTCAGACTTGGGAAAGTTAAAAATTGGAGGGTCCCCACAACCTTCTACATACAGAGGTTGCCTGTTTTCATTCTATCTGCTGGCCCTCAGGCCCTCACCCAATACTAGATCAGGTTCCCCTCTCCCACTCCCCACCCTGCCCACTTTCACTCTCAGATCCTTTCCTCCTTCTCTCCCTCCTTCCCCACTTTCTTCTCTAGCTCAAGAGGGACTGAGGTGCCCTCACTTGGGCCCTTCAGATTGTTGACTTTTTTGAGTTCTGTGGACTGTATCTTGGGTATTCTGTACTTTTTTTGAGGGAGTAATATCCACTTATTAGTGAGTATATCCATGCATGTCCTTTTGGGTATGAGTTACCTCATTCAGGATAATATTTTCTAGTTCCATTCATTTGCCAACAAACCCCAGGATGTCCTCGTTCTTAATAGCAGAGTAGTATTCCATTGTGGAAATGAACCATATGTTCTCTATCCATTCTTCTGTCATGGGACATCTGATTTGTTTCCAGCTTCTGACTATCACATGTAAGGTGCTAGGAACGTGTTTTTCTTCTAAGATTGTCCCTAAGCTAAGATTACCTTTAGCTAGGCTAAGGTAACTATTACATTTGCAAATTTTTCTTTCATAAACCATATAAGTAATTGTATTGTAATTTTGTCAAGAAGAAAAAAGCCTTTTGATTACTAGATCTTTTAACTTGGTTACATAAGATCAAGTTTAAATGAAGAAACCTGTTTTTTCTCTGTTCCTCATTACAAAGAATGACCCATTCATTTGCAACATTATGTTTTCTAATAATAAATAAAAAGAAATTCAGCTATAACTTACTGCAGTAAAATTTGTCTAGTAAACAGTTAAGGTAGACAAAATGTCACGATTTAAGAGCTCTTACCATGAATAAACAAATCCAGGTACTTAAGATGGGGGTACAGGTGTGAAATGAAATAAGGGGGAGGTTAAAATGACAATAAGCAGTTAATAAAAATCACAGGGAACTCACAACTTATAAAATGTGTATAAAATTAAGCAATGTGTATAGAGTCAGAAATTTGTCCTTACCTTTTATATATTCAGACACAGAATCCATAAGATAAGGCAACTTTATCTGAGAAAATAAAGTGGCCACGTCAAGGCCCATGACATGTTGATAAAAGCAGTGTTCTGAAAACAAGAAACTTGGGTTACTTTGGCCAAGTAAAAAGTGAAACAAAGCAACTTTTATTCCTTTTATAGACACTCTAAAACTATGGCAATTATAGCAAGGGTTTTTAATTCTTAGGCATCTTTTTAAAAATTAAATACAAAGCTTAAGATTGTCTTGAATGTCTCAGTCAATGTGATGAATCCCAAAGGCAAAAACATAATGCCCCAAACTGAGTGGTACAAGTGGTACAAGATGGTTTAAGGATATTAAAAACATAGTCGTGACATGAACTATAATCAGCAGTTTTGCAATTCTCTCTCTTTAATACACACACAAGCACACACATATGTGCATACATGCATGCACACACATGGATTTTAAAGCATACACACACATGAGTTTTAAAGTTTAACTTTATTTTTCCAATAGAGAAACCTATTCATACCTTAAGAGAAACCTTCCTATTTATTATTTATTTTATGCAATTAATCTATTTCTTTTTGTTATGGCTATGACTACATTGATGCTTGCTTTATTTAAATCTTATCATGATCAACTATTTTTGGAAATTACAGGTTATAGATAAACATGGGAACCTTTACCTGAGTTACCTTCAAGAAGGGACAAAGAAAACAACATTCAGTTCATCAAAATAAGAAAATAGTTTTGAATAGCATGATAGTCATGAGGCAGTTTATCATGAAGTTCTACAAAATATTCTGCTGTGTTTACCACTGCTCTCCTGTCATGCTCGTATCCCCAATTGTTTGCAATGTGCTTGTGTGTGAGAGTTAGCAAACACAGTTGTGATCAAAGTGCTATGTAAACATAGCGGATAGCCATTGAAGAACCTCCAAGATTCATAGTATGCTTCCATATATTATGAGTTAGCTAAGTAGTTTCAAACATTGAAAACATCGTTTGATGAAATGTTTTATTTATTTCACATATATAATGAAAAATTACAGGAATAAAAATAATACTATTCAAGTAAGAGCAAAGTCAATGTAAGACAAGTCCACTCTGGACTCTTTCTAATGGAGCTTAATTGTGACACCACAATGAGGACATTGTTACCCCAGGATTTACCTGATGTACTAATACATAAACACTGAGAATTCCAGCACAGCAATGCCTAGTGACTATAAACTTCAGGCCATAAATCTAACAAGGGCTGGAAAATACAGGAGCACAAAGACAACATCAAAATTACTTTTAGGATTAAAGTAGGAAGTTCACTAGTGCATTGTATACACAGACATCTCCTTAGGGGTTGATGTGATGACTGATCCTGCTTACAGGGACATTTCTCTTTTATTTTCACAAAGATGAGAAAGAAGCACTTATGAGACTTAAAATCTGTTTCAGTTCTTAGTACGTTAGCATTTCAGTAATTTTAGTAGGCAAACAAAAATGAACCAAATGGCTTAATAAATATTATTGTCTTGAGGACCTAGATTGAAAAATCATAACTAATATTCTAATTAATTCTGAAACTATGAATTACTAACTAACAAAGTGTGTGTGGCGGCATGACACAGCTATTTATGTTTTTGATCAGATAGACCACTGTGAACCTCATGATCTGTTTCTCATAGAACTCAAGAAAGTAGTTGTTTTTTTGTTTTTGTTTTTGTTTTTGTTTTTATCAGATTTACTGATACTTCCACACAATTAGGTTGTATTGGAACACAAAGTGGTACTCACTGATGTGGAAACTGAGCTAGCCTGTTCAGTTGTTCATGTACTGTCTGACAGATATCCAACTTTGTTTTCAACTGAACATTTAGCATGTTTCACTCTACACCAAACAAAATCACTCATTACTACAGTCATCCCCTGCCCTCAGTTTTAGATTCACAGCATAGACAGCTCATTGCTATCCTCAAGCATAGTCTCCAATTATTAAAATTGAGAATCCAAAAGGGTTGTGACAGCAGATATAACTGGAACACATTGTAATATAACTATATAAGCTCTGAACAATAATGTTTAATCAATATCTTTTAAGTTTTTGAGTCTTATTAAAATAAATCTCTCTCATGACATAAAGTATAACAATCTCTCACTCCAGTGTGGGTAGTGTTGTGGAAAGGATCTTGAAGAAGTTGAGGAAGGGGGAAACCATAATTAAAAAATTCAATAAAAAAATTACACTAAAAAAATCCTTAACATTAACCTAGAAACAGTCTATAGGGAAAGTGCAGAGGAATAGCCATCACAGCTTGAGGCAGCTGGGAGCTGTGGAATTTTAAGACTTAAACCAAAGGTTTTCTAATATTTCTGGATACATCATTCATTCAGGAGAGCTACCTGAGTGAGCAGCGGGTGTGCCATGTTCTCATCAAAAGGAGAATTGCCCTTCTACTGCATGGATCCTAACTCATGACCCTGTAGTGCTCCAAAGAAGAGATTTTGAATGCATTTCCATTTTATCTTATTTCCACTCTCAGTAACCCAGTTAGCTGTATAAACATAGTTTTCCCTTAAAAACAAATATCTGCTAAAAATGTCTATTTACTCTCAGCTCAAGACTTTGGTGGACTTTCCTCTAGATTAATAAAAGAACTCAAATATGAGAGTCTTTAAACTAAGTAGTGTTTGTTATCTATTGCATGTTTAATAAACCACGACCACTGTGAACACACTCACTGGAAACTCAGAACAGAAAACTGAAACAAGGAAAAGCAATGTGTAATCAAGAAAATCGACTGATTTAAATACACAGAAAAACAAGTGGAATGATGAAGAAATATTTACAACAATCTTAGAATAGTTTAGACAGTCTACAATACTGGTAGCTACTAACACTTACTCTCTGACATTCTTGTGACTTTAAATTCGAATATTGGCATTTACTTTCCTCATCTGCCCATTCTAAACCCAAATTACAACAACTTACCTTGTACATGAGTATCTGGAGAAACCAAGCAGTAGATGACTGAGGGAATGTAATTTATCACCCAGGTCTGGAGAGATGACTCAGTGATTAACAGCACTTGCTACTCTTGATTACATGTTGGTTCCCAACATTATCCTAGTGGCTCACAAACCTCTTTTACTTTAATTTAGGAGAATATGATCACCTCTTCTAACCCCTGAGAGTACCAGACATGCACATGGTGCACATGCATATATTCAGAACAAACATTCAAAATGTCAACACTAATACTGGGAAGGTTGGTACAACAGGGAGCTAGGATATAAAGGAAGGCTTCTCAGGGTTGACAAAGACATATCTGTATTGTAAGTCTCAGACTCATTATTGTTAACTCATACACAATACCAAGCCCAGAAAATAATTAGCTGATAGATGGTAGGTAAAATAATATATAGGTAAATAAAAAACTCACATGAAAATTAAAAAGTATTAACAGAAAAATAAATTCCTTCACAATTTTCATGTAATCCAATTACCCCAGTGTTGTGTATGTATATTGGTGCATGCATGTGTATATATAGAGATATGCTGCATTCTTAATTCACAATTGTTATAAAATATTTTCTGTGTCTCTAGTCACATGTACATGGGTAGAGATTTATGTTCAGTTAGAATAAAGAGAATTCTTTTTTTTTCTCTTTATTAGATATTTTCTTCATTTACATTTCACATGTTATCCAGAAATTTTCCCTTACCCTCCCGCGTCCCCGCCCTGCTCCCCTACCCACCCCCTCCCACGTAATGGCCCTGGCATTCCCCTGTTCTGGGGCATATAGAGTCTGTATGACCAAAGGGCCTCTCCTCCCAATGATGGCCAACTNGCACTGGTATAGCCTCCCACAAGACAGCTATATCAGGTCCCTTTCAGCATTATCTTGCTGGCATATGCTATAGTGTTTATTTTGGTGGCTGATTATGTGAGGGATCCCTGGCAGCCGCCGTCACTGGTTGGTCCATCCTTTTGATTCAGCTTCACACATGATCTCTGTAACTCCTTCAGTGAGTGCTTTGTTCTTGATTAAAAATCCCCTAAGAATGCAACTGCTACTGTGGTGTGCTCTGAAATGCACCTGTGCACCAAGGACAGAACTCAGTTCTTTACCCTCTTGATTCTTATGAATTACTTTACCAGTGTGATTCTTTGGGACTTACTATTCCAGAGTCACATCTTTTGAATGTCCCACAATAATACACTGATCTGCTAAGCATCACCAGTGATTTTATAGGCTGCTAACCATTGTTGGTGTTTCTTATATTATCATTAGAAAGTCTCTGGAGGCTCTTTCTTATCTTACTCTTCCATTTTTTTATCTGTGATATCAGATACTGGTTCAGTTTTTTTTTTCCTTCAAAAACGTAACTAAATTTTTATTAATGATATGATATTATCTTAAATGTACAACTATTAATTAAATAATTTCAAAATATACCATATGTGCAATGTGATTCTGTGTGCAAAGGTGTATATGTGTGGTCATGGACACACATGTGCACACAGAGGTGCAAGCATACAATGAGCAAGTAAGGGAGTGGAAAAGGAACATATACTTATCCTGTTTATGAAGAAGATTAACAGTTACTTAATATGAAATAGTTTAATTATTTCTAACAATTGGCTTTATTTCTGCATTTTTAGAATCCTTAATAATTTTGTATTTGTATTATAAATAACATCTTATTATTATGAGTGTTTTATAATTCCCCAACATGACTTTTCATTATTAGATCACAATACATTTTTGTTGCACACATTTCTATTGTTTTTCTTAGTGAGAAAATTTACCTAAACATTTTCTGTTCCCTCCATGGTAGTCATTATGTTGCATTCAACTCAGGTAAAGCCAGATTCTTAGGCTGGAAGCAGAAAAGACTTTTTGGACCAGAAAGTATGAAATAGAGTGTCAGTTTATCAAAAAACAGAAAAAAAAAAAATGATGCTCAGAGAAAGAATAAAGCATGCCTGTAGGATTCTTTTGGTATTTTTGTTTGTTTGTTTTTGGGGGTGGGGCGGGGTGAGTTTCGAGACAGGGTTTCTCTGTGTAGCCCTGGCTGTCCTGGAACTCACTCTGTAGACCAGGCTGGCCTTGAACTCAGAAATCTGCCTGCCTCTGCCTCCCAAGAGCTGGGATTAAAGGCGTACGCCACCACTGCCCAGCTGCGTGTAGGATTATTAAAGAACAGTTGCAATTTAGAGTGCATGTATACTCCATTTTGGTTTTTCGTCAGTTATATTGGATAGGCTTCACAAGAAATGCTTGCTTGCAGTCCTTCCTTCCTTCCTTCCTTCCTTCCTTCCTTCCTTCCTTCCTTCCTTCCTTCCTTCCTTCCTTCCTTCCTTCCTTCCTTCCCTCCTTCCTTCCCTTCCCTTCTGTACCCTTCCTATTTCTTTTTCTTTCTTTCTTTCTTTCTTTCTTTCTTTCTTTCTTTCTTTCTTTCTTTCTTTCTTCCTTCCTTCCTTCCTTCCTTCCTTCCTTCCTTCCTTTCTTTCTTTCTTTCTTTCTTTCTTTCTTTCTTTCTTTCTTTCTTTCTTTCTTTTTCCTATAGGATGGCAAACTGGACTATACAGCAAATTCCAATCTAGCTTACATTGCATAGCAAGTTTTTTTTGCACACAAGAAACCCACAAAAAAAGTAAATCAAAATAATACTCACATGAAGAAATGCTGTGTGTGTTTGTGTGTGTGTGTGTGTGTGTGTGTGTGTGTGTGTGTGATTCTTTTTAAATTGAGACTTAAAACTGTAAAATGACTGATTATTTTTGTGTGATATTGAGTGCTGTGGGATGGTTCAGTTGGGACAGTGCTTGCTATATAAGAATGAGGAGACGAGTTTGAAGATCCACCAGATAAACGCCAGGGCTGATGGGTAGAGATGAGCTCATCTAGGCAGCCAAACTTGCCAGTCACTCTCAAAGAAATGCAGCTGAGTTCAGTTGTAGACACTGGTGGTGGTGGTAGTGATAATGATGATGTGCAAAACAATAGATGGTGTTTGCCTCAGGTCTCCAAACACACATACATATGTGAGAACACCTGCATGCACATGTAAACAGACACACACAAAAACTGTGTTAAAAATAAAAATGATAATTTGGATTTCATTACATGATTTTAGACAAAATTTTCTCTCATCTATGACTATTTAGTTTTATTATTTTATTTACTAAAGGTTAAAATTAGATATCTCACATTATATTTTAGCAGGGAGTATAATGTATTATCCACTGTAGTATATTTTATTTATACTTATAAATAAAATATATTTATATTTATACTTCTTATTTATTTTAATCTGTGAACAACTGATCTTACTAGAGATAGAATTTGATTATTATCATTATTTATTTTAGAGTTTATGGTCAGACCCTTCAATTGTGTGGTCTGAGATTTATGGTCTCTATGTCATTTCAATTCTCTTCCTAACTGCAAATTATATCCTGGTGAGTATGCGGAAGCAACTCACTATCTTGTGCCTCAGTGGATCTTAAATTGACCTTGTGAGAAACCATTTTTGCTGTCTGCTAAAGGTATATGAACAAGTTAATATTCTAAAGGAGAAAGAGTTGATTGGAGTAGAAAAACTCTTAGGTTTTGGTGAATTTTTCTTTTTCCTGTTACTAAGATGGCACTACCTAAACATCTGTCATTCTCTGAGAAAACTATATCAGCTTATGGATATGGTTCAAGATGTCCATATTCAGGAAAATAATGTTGACGATGTATATTTATTTTGAGAAACTATCACACAGCCAAGAAAGAGAAGTTAGTCTATTCACATCATATTCTTTGTCTGGGAATCTTTCTAGTGAAAAAGCAAAGAAACCATAAAATTAAAGAAAACATCTATGAGGATTTCAGACTCTCAGAATGTCATCTCCTTTTTGTTCTTCTGGAATCTCTCTTTCTTATGGAAACTCCTTCTGGGATCACTAAAATAAAATAAATATAAAAAATTCTTTGTATCCCCTTTCTTTCTAAAATTTGCCTGCATGTGCTCTTGAGGTCCAAGCCCAATGCAAATTGAGGGAAATGCTGCATTACCATGGAGAATGACTAAATTAAATGGGACCACCATGAGCTGGATTCCTCATTCCCTCGATGTAATCTATGTCTTTTATAAATAAATTATGACATCTTTAGAAAGTTTTTATTAAGGAGTTTAACATAGTGCTGTACTTCCTAGTCTGAGAAAGAAATTTGGATTTTTCAAACAATCAAAGTCGAACAGAATTAACTGGCCAATTCCAAAGTTATAGACAAAACTAAACACTTGCAAAATGTTTTACTAGAATGATTTAGTTCAACAATCTATTATATTGGGTAAAAGAAAACAACTTCATAAACTCCAATTGAATGAGTTATTTACTTCATTTCAAAATGGAAGAGAAATTTACCCAATTAATTTTCCTTTTATTGATACGGGTGTGTAATTGCTTAGAAGTTCTAACATACAACAAAACTAAAATATCATACCAGCTTCTATATTCCTTTTGGAAATATATAGTTTTTTGGGTTTTGTTTTTCAACTTTCTATTCTAGGGGTGAGGGTTTGCTATTATATTTAAATAGTATATATTGGAAGTTTGTTAAATGTGCACTTTTGTATTCTTTTCCAATTCTGTTCCTTTGAGTGCAAAGTGCACTCCACACATCATAAATTAATACTGAGAAATCTGAACATACCCCAGTTGAGCCTCTCAGTGATGTCTGGATAAGCCAGGCCCTTGTTTATTCTGTGTGTGGCCACTTTGGTTATTAGTAAGGGTTAGACTGGCCGCCTTGCCCCAGATTTATGAGACTTGGCAAAGGCCTTGAGAAAACAGAGCCCAGTTTGTCTCAACAGAAAACATTATTAGATACTAAATAAACAGTAATTTAGGTAAACTAGTACCACTAAGCCCAAAAGGAACACATTCTTATTCAGATTTGACTCTGATGGATGAAAGGTTACATGAGGGAATTTCTTTATGGAAACCACAAAGAAGGTTCATATAAGTAATAGTTAAAACTGTGTCCTTAGGACACCTTCATGCTCCTTTCTGGAGAACAGTGATCATCTGCCAGGAATGGCATATAACATGTCCTTCTCCCATGGGGAAAAGATCAAGGGCACACTCAATCTTTTAAAAATAGTATAGAATCCCCAATAGTGTAATGGTTGATTTTCTCTGGATTCCAACAAATCTTTGAGAAATGAAGCATATTGTAAGTTAATTAACATTTGGTTCTGAAATAGATTATGGACTGTGACAACTTTGAGATTTAACATGAGAAGGTTAAAGCAATCCAAATTAAAAAATTGGTTTTCTATCTCAACATGAAGCAAATGTCATGAATAAGATGGGAAAATAAAGGCTTATTTATTAAAATAAAGTTTGAAATATGTTATAATATAAGATATGTTAAAATATAAAAAATGAAAGACTGATTTGTTAAAAAATTTAAAGTGAGAGAGAGAAAAAGAGAGAGACAAAGAAAGAGACACACAGAGCGAGAGAGCTGGAAAAAAAATTGACATTAGATCCAGGGTTAGAAAAAAAACAACTATGAAAAACATTTTGAGATGACCTTGGACATTAATGTAGATAAATTATTAAATAATAAAATAACTAATAAGAAAAATTAATCAGGTTACAAATTATAATGTGTAATGTAATTTCTTCTGTAAGATATGTCTCAATGTATGCTTGTATAAAACACTTCTGTAAGATATATCTCAGTGTATGCTTGTATAAAACACTTCTGTAAGATATATCTCAATGTATGCTTGTATAAAACACTTCTGTAAGATATATCTCAATGTATGCTTGTATAAAACACTTGAGAAGATACAGAGAAGTTGCCTAGTAACAATTTAAACTGGAGTTAATAAAAATGTGATATCTTAATTTTTTTCTTTTTTGTGGACCAGTGATTTAAACCCCTCAGGTTAAGGTTTGCTCAGCAGTCTCAAATCTATTTCCAAACTATAAAACTAGTTGAAACTATTGTTTTCTTTTTGTAAAAATGGCTTTCATTGAATCTTTAATTATTTTTAGGGTAATGAACATAGAAACCTTGCTCTAAATGAATGAGTATTTCAAGATATCTTCCTTACTGTGACTAATAATTCTATAGAGTTACTCATTATTAAGCCATTCTTGTGAGAGAACAAGAGGACACCTGGGTTAACTGTATTTTTTTTGTTAACAAGGAGTACTTGATAATTAAAATTGGTTGGCAATATTCTTGCTTTGCATGCTGTAAGCTGTGCATTAGAGGGAATAAATAATATAGGTCAGAGTCAGAAAATAAGAAATAACAACTGTGGTGTAACCTATCAGGCATAATTGGTGCTGTGGTGGAAGTGAGTCTGATGAAAATTTTTCCATTTTGCTGGTAATATGCATCCCTCGCTTACTCTGTGATATATCCTGTCTATTCGTCTGCTTTCTGGTCCTTCATCACTACAGTGTAAATTGCATGGAATTCTTCCTCATGTGCTCCTTGTGATGTCTGCAGTACTGAGAATGGCTTGGAGCAGCTAAAAGATGCCCAATAAATAGTTTCTTGAATGATACATATATGAATTAGCATTCAAAATAATGGTTTATTACTTGATTAAAAAAAAACATTTGCACTTACTTCATTATTTGTTTGTGGTGGGCGGGGCATCACATCTTACTTGTAGAGAACTCATAGGACAACTTCTTGCAGTCGATTTTCTCGCGGGGAGGGGGTGTGTCATGATAACTGAACTCAGGTAGTCACTTTTGTAGCAAACACTTCTGCCTGGTGAGTGATAGATTTTTACCCTGTTTATTAACATTAGTTCTGGTAAATATTTTATTTATGTGCATTTTAAATAAATAATAAAGACTGTTTCTATGAGAACAATTTTTCCTAAGCTAGTAATACTTTCATACACACATTTTACAATTATACGACACTTAGTAAAATCTAAATAATATACTAATTGCTTATGATTAATTGCAATGCACACTTACTTGCTTTGATGTTTCCTGGTTTTTCTGCTATCAAAATATAGTGCTTAACCTCCATCTATACAAAAAATAATTATGATTGAATACATGTGCTATTCTATTTTGGAAATAATAGTTTATTAAAAATCCTGCTTGCCACTTAGGATGTATATCTTGGTTTACAGGAAATAATACAGAAATGCCTCAGACATCTAAAGACAGACCATTTCCTATTTCTACAACTCTGATATCAATGACACAATTAATCAATGACATGTCAATAATAACATACTTTACTCAGTAAATGCAAAATGATGATGTATACAGACTAAGGTAGCAGCTCACATTACATTAAAAAAGACACAATGAATAATGTAAATTTTCTTTTTAGAGAATTACTTTCCAAATGATTAAGAGCTCTTATCTTTGAAAAGAGGAGTTCTAATACTTTATAGAAAGAAACAAGTACAGATTGTGACATTAATTTTAAGGGCTATAAGACTTAAATTTAAAGCATTTATTGACATAATAAGGGTATGCTTAATTTAAAATGGTATAAGATAGATATTTATCTGAATAGGAATTGGTACTTTTGAGTGATCTATAATTCATTGAGACACATCAAAGACAGTGATCAATGCTCACATTACTAATGCTTGAATGTTAACGACAGTAAGGGCATTGAATAAGTTTATGCCTTCATTTTCCTCCTAAGATTTCATGTGAATCCACAGTATCACACATCCTGGTCACCTCCTCCCCCACCAGAAGCTGTTTTGAGTTTCCATTATTGGTTTTACTCTGCTTTTTGGCCTCTGCATAATGGGTTGCATCAAGGGACAGTTTTTATTATTATACCCTCAACTACTGGCCTCAGTGTCCTGGCAACCTCACCTGAACCGTCCTAATGCTTCTTTAGGGTTGATCACTACCAAACTTAGACATATACTGTGGCTGCTTCCCACTTCTTCAGCTTTAAACTCAGATGTCTTGTCAACATGTTTAGGAGGATATCCAGTTAACAGATTAAGCATCTTTCAGATTTCATGAGTCTTACAGCTATCTCTTAAATGCTCCTTCATGAGAGCATATGTCTTAATTCTCTATTAATAGTGTTAGCCCCATTATTGTAGCCTGTTAGTAATCTGCCCTTTACTTTTGCTTCCTCTGTAGCTAACACTATTCCATATGCTAAGTAAAGAACTTCTTGACATCTTTATTCCCATTTAATGTCTTAATACTTTCTCTAAAGTTTAAGTGGAAACATCCTCTTGCATCTTTGCACAATTTGACACATAGCTCTTACAACAACTTGATAAGTGCTTTGATTACTGTGTGACCTCTATATCTATATTTAATGGAGCAATATGGATGGTGACTTTTGTTATGTTTTATTTAAACATCTAAAAAAGGATGTAATACATTTTGAAATATATATGTATAAATGTATGCATAATTTTAGAATAAATTTAGAACTACCAATACTTCTGTCATTTAAACTATCTTTTTCTATGACATTTTTCTTCATTTATAACTTTTTTCTTGCCAAATTTATTATGAAGTCCATAAAGAACTTATGTCTCATAAGCAAGATGTTTTGCTTTCTGTATCCCAAAGCACATGATATATCCTCATAAGTAATTTGGTTATATTTTTGTTCAGGATGTAGTTTAGAATAATTCCATAGCATGAATTCTAAAGTAATCATATTAGATTGAATATTTAAGGAGTTCAACTGTTTACAAAGGTCAGATAAGTGGTGATGACTATAAGGCAACTTTGTCACAACCTTCTATATAGAATTCTATATAGAATTGAGCTTCAATCATCATTCTCCTAGATTTAAAAAATAACAGCCATGAAATGCATCTGTGTCTGCGCATGTACCCTTTGTTTCTGAACTTCTAATCAGCTCTGAGCTGAATATCATTATCAGATATTTTTATTCACACTTGTTATCCACTTTTTACTTAGAATGTTACCTATAGCACTATTATTAACAATCCTATTGGTGAACATGCCTGTTGAAGACAGAAGGTAAGGCAAAAACAAAACACTTTATTAAGTGGTGTTGAAATATATTTGGTTAATAGGGATCGGAGTTTGTAAAGATTAATCTAATGTACTAAATCGTATTCTCTGATCAAATGAAAGGTATTGAAACTCTACATTCTAATAATTGTAAGACAAATATTTGTGTAAGGTTGCCTTCCTGTTATAGAATACCTGAGAAAATCCAATTAAAAGATGTAAAGGTTTACTTTGGCTCAGAGTTTCAGATTTCAGTTCATGGTCAGTTGGCTCAGTTGTTTGGGGACCTACAGAGGAACAGCACATGGTGGCCTTGCTCAGCAGATCTCCTTACCTAATGGCAGCCTGAAAGCAGCAGCAGCAGAGGATCTGAAGTCTCATATTCTTTTTAGAGTATGTTCCCAGGGACCTAACTCTCTTCAGATAGACTGTATTTACTCAGAGCTACATTACCTACCAAATGCAACACAGATGCAGTCTAATGCTTTAACACCTGGCCTTTGGCAGACTTTGTAGACCCAAATAAAACAGTATTTGTTTTCCTCCTGTTTCTTTAATATTTGTACTGTACTTATAAAAGAAGAAAAGAGGTAAAAAATATATACAAAATTTAAAGATAACTAATAAGAGAATACTCATTTATATTTACTATTGAGAACACCTTGAAATACAGAGCTAAAAAGAGTTGCAAAGAATACACATTGCCCAGGGAGCATGGTGGATCAGTGAATATATCATTTCCACAGATTATTCACAGGCACCTAATTCTTTTCACAGGCGTCTTGAATGAGGGTCAAATTAGAATGGATACAAGCAACGTAGTTTAGGGAAGTGTGGAGTGCAGTCCTCATGTCTTTTAAGAATTTGTGAATGCACATATGTGTGCACATGGGCGCGTGCGCGCGTGCGCACGCGCGCACACACACACACACACACAATCATTTTGGTAGCTAAATATGTTAAGGAAATAGGTAAGATGAAGTAAAGAATGTTTTCATCTTTGTTCAGACACTTGAAAACCATGATGTCTTTCATCAATTTCACACTACGTTCTATTATTCACAAAGCAAAACCTGTCGCATCAATTCTTTCTCATCAATTATTATAGTTTGTGTAAATTTAATTTTAACAAATTTTAATGTTACCAGGTGATTATAGATTATTTTTAAACGCAATTTTCTATATTCTTCTATTTCATTAAAAGTGATTTATTTATTTAGTCTTTAATGGATAAGAAAAATGGATATTTGTTACATCCCCATTTTATTATTTGGTGATTTATATTCTATATATTAATTAAGAATTGTTTTCAGCCTAGTAATCCTCTATGAGCTATTTATAGTAAAGAAAAGAGAATGTACAGTTTTGATGTCCAGATATCATCTAATCATTTTAGCTATTTTAAAGGTGCCTAAATGTAAATTATGGATTCCCTTTTAGCATTTCTATGGAATTCCAGTGTAAACAAGTAGGTCTCTTATTCTTGTACCTTCTCTGGGACTTTTTTCATTCAACTTTAGTTGTTGTTGTTGCTTTCTTATCCAACTTCAATGTAATAGTTTCTGTTTTATCTAATTATACTTTATTTTGTAATATTTTTTTTTAAATGTGTGAATGAATAAACAAAAAAACTCTTACCAAAGCTAAAGGTTAACAAATGAATTGTCACTTATATCTACTGGGAGATGGGAAATCATAGTTCTACAATGAAGTCATCCTGAATATATTAACCACTTCAGGGCAGGACTTGTGTTCAGAAGCTGTTAACAACATATAGTGAACTCCACAGTGTTTTGTGTGCTGTTATGTGGCTACAGTTTGGGGAGGGTATTTATTTTATTTTGGTATGTCTTGTATGCGTGAGTGTTGTTAGATTATCTTAGCTTTGGTGGGTTTTGTTGTTCTATTAGGTTTTCTTATATTGAGAAAAAGAAAGTTGGGTGGATAGGGATAAAGAGAGAATCTGGAAACACACACACACACACACACACACACACACACACACACACACACGTACACACAGACACACCCAAATAATTTTAAACATTTTGAAATGGAATCAATTGGGCTTGGGATTTATTAGCTAAGCCCAGTTGTCAAAACTAACCCTAAAATAGAAAAAAAAAAAAAAAAAAAAACTTGAGCTATATACAGCTTTATTTATGATCTAGTTAGGTCCAAAAGTCTATATTTTAACTAAGAGGATTATAAATTGAAAAGTATTTTGTGTGTTAATCTGCCTAATATCCCACTACCATAGCTTAGCAACACAACTCGAGGCAGTTCATTGCTTATTTAGCTTTGCATTTAGTGGTGGACAGGGAGCTGATGTTTGCTGCCACTATCCAGCATAGGGAAATAATATCATGTCGTATGCCGTTCACCCAGGGAAAGTTCCAAATTCCAGATCGATGTACATGAAATATGTTAAGATTGAATGTCTGATTATATTTGCAACATGAAACTTGGATTAATGTGTTTTAAAGTAATTTTAATTGTAGTCCAACAGTACATTGAGCAAGTGTAAGTTTTCTGAAAAGTAACTTGGAGAACTTTAGTTAACTGATAAAACCAATTCATCACTAAAAAAAAAAAAAAAAAAAAAAAAAAAAAAAAAAAAAAAAAAAAAAAAAAAAAAAAAAAAAAAAAAAAAAAAAAAAAAAAAAAAAAAAAAAAAAAAAAAAAAAAAAAAGAAAAAAAAGAAAAAAAAAAGAAACATGTATGTAGGAAAGTCAAAACTTGAGAAATCGTTGCAGAAAGTATCAAAAGTTGAAGATAATTTATGAGAAATTTCCTAAGTCAATGTAGTAAAGAAAAAGCCACTCTTGTTGTCTTTGCAAAGAGTGAATCAGTACTTGACCTGAACTGTATCCAGAAATGCTTTTTGGATGAGCTTGGATGAGGGAGAGCAGAACATCACCCACAGGGAGAAGAAATGAACATGGTTTGGATGGCATATACTAACTGATCATTTTGTCTGGAACAAGGAGTGCATGTTGAAGAACAGAGAGAAAGCAATTTATGTAGTCAGAGAAAGAACTTGGATTTCAAGTCGAGGAGTTTATATTTCAAATGAGAAATGCCATTTGGAAAGAAAACACTTAAAATATCTGGAAATAGTAAGCACTCCTTGGATTCACATCTATAGGCACAGTCCAGAATATCAATTGTAGTAACTCTGATACTCCGAGAGAGCAAATCTCAGCTACAGGCCTGACAGTGAACATGGAGTCAGTGACAGCATGTTGTGTTCATGATTAAAAGTGACAACTTTGATAAACAACTTACTTTCCCTCACCATCACCATTCTTTCTATGTTGTGTATGAGCATGCATGATTATGAGTTGCTTTTTTAAGAGAGACAATTTATAATAAACCTGAAGCAGGTTTTTGTAAGTCACTCTAGTTAATATGTTCCAGTAACATCTATCCTAAAGAGAAATAAGCTGACTTGGAAGTTTCATCTCGGAAAAAAGTCAGTATGCTATTATCAATTTATATATGCTATTAAACAATTTATGTATTCCTAGCTATATGATGTCAATGGTATATATCTGTATAACTCATTTATATTGAACCTCTCCAACAGTGAATGGCAAATTACATTACCCAAATTCATATGCTTTATATGCATTAAAGTCAGGATTATAGCCAGGTCTTTGACTCTTAATGATCATTTCACTTGTACTCTCTTACTATCCTTAATATAATTGCACCAGAGAACCTACCATATATTCAAAAGTCACATGGTAATATGGTGGAGTTGTATAATAATAGAAATTAGTCAGAGCAACACCTTCCTGCTTTTCATCCAGAATGATTTTATTTTCATCTTATTTGAAATAAAATATGTGGCATAATTGCCCCAAACTTGTATGATTATGAAATGCAAGTTGTAGATTTTAAAGTTACCTAAAATTGTTAATTTATTAATTTTCAGTATAGTAATTGATTGGTACATTGACATAAATAATATTTTTATTGAAATACACTTGTTTTAAGTGAATCACATGCAACAATTTTGAAAACCCAAGTTCTGTGATTCCTGAATACAGATATTATCATAGTCGCTGAAGGTCAACCCTAAGCAGAAATGTACCTTGAGGGTCTATTTGAGAAGTTTAACTTTACAAGGTACTAGAGAATAGCAGTGTTATTGAAAGATGTCTAAGTCTGACTTATTGGTGTATGAAGGATAAGTACATAACATTCCTTCATTGTTTTATAATCAAGTACTTGTTGATTTTTTTTCACATTTCAAACGATGCCTGCACACACTATTACAGTCGAGCTTCACATTCCTTCTTGCCCAAGACAGCAATAATCTCTATATCACTTATTTTTTCCTCTAAATTGCTTGCATATTTTACCACTTAGACACAGTTCTCCCATCCCCTTTTAAATCTGGATGTGGATTAATTTAGAATATGTCTTCTCTGTGACTGGGACAGGAGTGGGCAGTGCAGACAGAGCTTGTATGCTTTATGAGTAGTTCCCAAATATGGATATGCTTTCTTCCTATGTTCCTATGTTCAGTGTTATGTTTTCTTTCTTATATACAAATAACAAATGAAAAGAAGAGAAACAATAGAAAGAAAATTGTAAACAGCTTCAGTCAAATAGAGTTGCCTAGTATAAAATTCTCGTCACTGAAATCATGCTAACATGAAAGAAAGAACTGTAACAAAAGTTGTGTGAGAGTTTTATGACTATAAATGACAAACACTAGTCAGGCGCCTTGGTGGGTCCCACAGCTTGGGAGAGGAAGGTTTGTCAATGTACAATACAGATTCACCAATGTCTTATTTGGGTACACTTGAATGTTCATTTTATACTTCAAAAAAATTGTTATTCGTAAATTTCAAAGAAATCAAGAATTGAATAAATCTAGAATTTAAAACTACCTGACTTTAAAGGCCAAATTGTTTGGCTTTTTTATGGCCTTTTTCTGCATAAAGGAGTCTTTTGAGACATTCACAAGTGATGACAAAAAAAAAAAAAAGAAAAAGACGAGAAAAATAAAAAGAACAACTGTAAAATGTTCTTTTGGAAACAAAAAAGGATACTCAGAATGTTCTTCATGCATGTATACGCGCGTGCGTGCACACACACATACACAGAGAGAGACAGAGACAGAGACACAGACACAGAGAGACACACAGAGACACACAGAGACACACAGAGAAAGAGATGAATCACAGAACATTTCTTTACAGTTCGTATTTACTGAACTCAGGGCTGTAAGGTTTTTAGATCTTTGTGATGTGTAGGATATTCACGTCTTCCTTATCATGGATCATAGTAGTAATCTAATGAAGAAAATAAGAAGAGACTGGCTGCATTATGAGTACATGCCCAGCTCTTTACTGGGTTTTGGAATTCAGTCATCTATGATGATTGGTACGAATAGGTTCTAATTCAAATGTATGTGGGTTGCTGAGATGGTTCAAAGACTAATACACTTGCCACCAAATCTGATGACTAGAGTTATATCCCTGAGAACCACAAGATAGAAGGAGAGAACTAACTTCTGCAAGCGCTCCTCTGACCTCCACACATGTATGCTGACACATGTGGGAACACACACACACACACACACACACACACACACACACACACACAGAGAGAGAGAGAGAGAGAGAGAGAGAGAGAGAGAGAGAGAGAGAGAGAGAGAGAGAGAGAGAGAGAGAGAGAGAGAGAGAGAGAATGTTATTTAAGGAATAAAGAATATGCCCCAGTACAGGGGAACACCAGGGCCATTATGTGGGAGGGGGTGGGTGGGGGAGCACAGTGGGGATGGGGGAGGGTATGGGGAACTTTCTGGATAACACTTGAAATGTAAATGAAGAAAATATCTAATAAAGAAAAAATAATTTTAAAAAGAATATGGAGATTATAATATTTCACAAAATAATAAAAATAAAATTTGAGAAAGAGAGAAAATGGCCAAAATATCATTTGGAAAGATATTTAAAACTGATTTTGAAAACTCAGTGTTTTCTATAAACCTAGAATACTGTAGACAGTTATAATTAAAGCTGAAGTTATAAATTTGTATCTGTCTCTTCCACCATTTTAATGTCCAAATAACTTCTAGAAGCCCCTTCAGGCTGGCTTCCTGCTACAACAGCTTCTAAATGTTATGAGCACTAAACTTTTCCAAAGACATTTTGTTCAAAGATATTTAGTAACCCCAAGTTAAACATATTTTAAATATTTCTTTTGCCTTTGCCATTCTTTTTCTATTTTTTTTTTTAATATTCACATGTCATAAAGCCATTAAGTGTGTTCTTTTTGTTAGGATTTAATTTTGGCAGTACATATAGGCCCTTGAAATAAGAAGTTGAGAGAAAAGGGGTGTCTGACTATTAATACAATAGGGATCTTATCTCATGTGCATTGGAAATAATTTTATAATGTAGAAGGAAAGCAGGGGTTTAAATGCCAAATTATACAAAGACATTTGTGTGCGTGAAAGGAGATCATGGGAGTTTCCAGCCTTCCTCTTACATTTCATTGCCTCTTAGTACCTTTAGAAAAAATAGTTGCTATTATAGTCTGGGTAAAAACTAGAGGTGCTTTAGGCTAGTGTTGCAAGCTATGTGCCAGAAAAGGGATGAAATATCTCACTTTATTGTTATCACTCTCACATTTAATAAGAGCTGATGATTCACTTTTCTAAATAAAGGGTTTAAATTTAGAGACCTTAACAGTCTATGAAAGGGGAAAGCCTGTAAGCATCAAAACAGGTTTTATACAAGAAAGCTAGATGACCACGGACTCAGTTCTTAGCTGGCAACCTGCACCATAGAAGACTCAAGAACTTTACTGTAGTTATAATAACTCACAGCAAAAGTAAAAGTGTTTAATTTATTGAAGAATTTAAAAGACTAATTGCTAAACTCAGTTCTACATTTTAAAATCCAGATCTAATTACTGCTTTAATTCAACTTAAGGGACGATGTAATAAAAAACTGATTATAATCTCTTGAATAGAAAAGAAAACATTTCAAAAGTGGAGAAATGAACCTCACTCAGAACTTTATGCTCATTCATGGAGCCTCTTGCTTGTCCTAACTCAAGATCTTGTTGGAAACTGGGAAATCTATGCTGGGCTTTTGTGTGTGTGTGTGTGTGTGTGTGTGTGTGTGTGTGTGTGTGTGTGTGTTAGAAGCTTTTTTTTTTTTTTCACATGTTATCCAGAAATTTTCCCTTACCCTCCCGCATCCCCGCCCCGCTCCCCTACCCACCCCCTCCCACATAATGGCCCTGGCATTCCCCTGTACTGGGGCATATAGAGTCTGTATGACCAAGGGGCCTCTCCTCCCAATGATGGCCAACCAGGCCATCTTCTTCCATATATGCAGCTAGAGACATGAGCGCAGGGGGAACTAGTTAGTTCATGTTATTCTTCCACCTAGAGGGTTGAAGACCCCTTCCGCTCCTTGGGTACTTTCTCTAGCTCCTACCTTGGGAGTCCTGTGTTCCAGCATATGCTATAGTGTTTATTTTGGTGGCTGATTATGGGAGGGATCCCTGGAAGCCTCCATCACTGGTTGGTCCATCCTTTTGGGCTTTTACATCCACTTGTCAAGATGTAGCTAGGCTGTCTCGGACCTCACTGTGCTGCTTCAGCCACATCAGTACTTTGCTTGAAGAAATACTCTCCATTAATTCAGAATGCCCTACAAGAAAATGAACATTGTGATTCAATATTGCAGATTAGCATATTCAATAGTGTTTCTGGAAAAAAATATACTATTGGAGTTATATTTTAAAATACAAAGTTGTAATCTATCTATCTATCTATCTATCTATCTATCTATCTATCTATCTATCTATCATCTATATATATAATTTAAAACTTTCATTAACCCCATGTTAGTATTTAATTTTACAATAATGTGACTTAGAATGATACAATACTTTGATAGTTGCATTTTATCAAATAATAATTTTTGCTAACTGAATTCTGTAAATGAAGGCTCATGATATAGGAATATTTGATACTCATACATAAATGAGAGGAATTTAGTATGTGGGTTTAATATACCATATTAGAGAATATATAGCATATATATTATGATGATATAAGAAATGATGTAACTCTTGGAATATGAAAATAAAAAAAGCCTTAAAATTTTGTTATGCTACCCAGTCATTTTTAAAACTGTTACAAATAAAATTTGGAAAGTGAACAGATCTGAATAGGTTGTAAATGTTATCCAAATATTTTTATTATTTAATATCCCTAGCCATCTGAGAAATGCAAATAAAAACTAGACAAATGTTCTATTCCACTCCAGTCAGAATGGCTGTCATTAGAAAAATAAATAACAATAATGCTGGTGAGAATGTAGGGAAGGATTATTCTTGTACTGTGGGAATGGAAATGGATCCAAGCAGTACTCAGATTGCCTAAAACACTAAAAACAGTACTATATGACCTACTTAAGCCACACCTCAATGTATACATTAAGCAATGTAAGTGAACCCATCACAAGGAGCAGCCGTGTTTATCACAGCACTATGTACAACAGCCAAGTCTCAGAATCAGAATTCACTGAATAATAAAATGTGGTTTCGGTACACAGTGGAATTTTATTTAGTCACAAGAAATGAATTTGTACCATTTGTTGGAAAAATAATGTGATCAGCAATCAGTTTTTAAGTGAAAAATGTCAGATTCAGAAAAGCAAGTATCATGTCTTCTCTAATTGTGGATTCTATGAAAACATTATTTTGTACTGCTATATATTAGAGTTCTTTTTCTTCAATATAAGATGTCATTGAAGTTTACCTTATTTAAACTAGTGTGGATTTCCAAATACACTTGGCCAGAGAAGCAATCAAGCAAAAACAAACAAAAACAAACAGCAACAACATTAAAACTGTAAATAAAATATTTACAAAAATTTGATTTGGGGAAGTGGATGTTAAGGTCAGTGGTAAAGCATTCCCTAGCAAAAGTATTGGCCCTAGATTTGATCTCAGAATAATACTCAACAAAGATGTTAGCTGTTTTAAAAATGTTTTATTGTCAGGAAAATATTTTAATTGTCTATATAAAATAATTCTATACATATGTTGAAAAAGTAAGCAACTAATAAAATATAGAGGGAATAAAGTTCTAAGGTGACACTAAGAACATTAGTGATTTAAGGAAAACTGAAAACAATGATTTTAACAAGTGTTCATGAGACAAACACGCATTGGTTTTATAAGTTAAAGTTAAGGGTAGACACTGGCATATTGAAGGGATCCCTTGCACAAAACAAATTGAATTTACAGAATATGATATTGTTGGGCTTTGGCTAAACCTTGGGCTTCTTATTTCCTTGAAATTCACAGAGCCAACCTGGATAGTTAAAAACCCCTTCTTTTAATACCCCGTATTCCAAGACATAGAGAAACTTAATCATTTTTATTGTTATACAAGTGTAGAAATATCATATATTAAATTTTCTTCAGTGTGAATATTCAACCTTTTCTATAAGTTTTTACAAAATGAGTATAATTGATATTGTAACAATATTGTTTTCTATTTGAGTTTATAGTGTTGGATGTAATCTAGTGATTTTTTTTTTTGCCAATTATATTTTAAAGCCTGAGTTTTAAGTGTATTTTCACATCATTATTAATTGTTTTAAGCTTAAGTTGTTTTATTCTCAAATAAATTTTCAATGAAAATTAACATAATTTGAATATGACCATTCAAAATAACACTAGTGTATGACTTACTTACAATGGTGTACATTGATTTATGCCATGGATATTTCATCCTCATAATAAATGCATTAATTATTCTGATAATCCACAATTTCAAGGGTGGCAGGCACCTAAGGTCAAGTTACTACCCGGAGACATAAAGGAGGCACACAAGCCTTTGAATGACAACTCTAACTCTCTGAGTCTCTGTTTCTGACATGGCCCAGGAATGTTACCCCGGATAACCTGGGAGGAATACTCAAACCAATGAGCTCAGAAGAATTTGGTTATACCATCATATTAGGTTAAATAGTAAGACTTATGATTTCAGGATATTTTTAAAATGTGAAACTGTTTTCGAAATTTTAAAATTTACAATTCATGATCAGAGCCAAGCTAATGAAGGGATATTGACTGGGTCAGAGTTTTGGAAATTATGAATTCTGGTAACTAATCTGGAGCACAAAGCAGATTTCTGTTACGGAAAAATAAATCTTAGATATCCATCTTCAACCAGAAATATTTTCAAGGTTATGTTGGAATATTTGTCTAAAAAAACAAGATTTGATTAGAAATACAACGATATTGTAACAATGGCCTTTGAAGCATTTTAGTCTCAGATTAACCCATGAACTTACATCCTCACCACTATAACTATAAACACTAAATATTAAAGCACAAATGCTTCTGAGGAAGACTAACTTTCTGCATGTTGATGATTGGAGTACAGCATGGTTATTAACAGTTTCATTTTGTGACATGTGAAATTCAAATCTGATTTGAAGGCTTGGTTTTGAAACTCTACAAAAGACTTTAAGTTCCCTCAGAATACTGCTTATATTGTTGAAGATAATTCTGTATGTTTTGATCATGGGCAATGTATGTTTGAAACACACATTTATATACTCAAGACTATTGGGTATTATCATAAGGATGTTTACAACTCTGTTAACATTTAATCAAATGTATATACACATACCTAATGTAGCTTGCCAATTACCAAGTACATGATGTCACATCATTATTATTTGATAGCCCAAAGAATCTACTCCTTATTTTTATCTACAGATAGTGCTATGTTTATAAAGTTAATTATTTGAATTATTTTTTCTTATGGAAACGGAGCACTTCAATTGCAAAAAATGTTTATTTCCCAAAGATATTTCTGGTTACAAGGAGTTGGCTTCAGGAATGTAAATCATAGTAATCTGCCATGCTGTTTTTGTTGGGCAGGTTTTAATAGGAAAATATACTTCCAGTAACCTTTAAAATACAGCTCCATGTTTAAGCCATTGCACAATAAAAATGTAACTACTACGATGATGTATCTTTAGTAACAGATGGCTTAGCACAGCTAAATGAATAATTACTAGTGAAGTGATGTCCATACTGATTTGGTGTGTAGGGAAAAACCATTGGACATTATCATAATGATATTTATAAGTTAGTTAATTTTCAATAAACTTTAAATAAAAATCATTTAGATCATTTTTCTAGATGCCACAACAATACTTTGTGTCATTTTGTATTTACTTACAATTACATAACACAAGCTATAGACTATCTAAGGAAAACCCCAATACCAAGCATAAGAATACTCTTTTAGAGTTTGTGTGGGAGACCAAGTGACTTCAGAAACAACAGCACTATTGCTGTTGATCTTGCTCTCCTTCCAGTTGTTAAAGGAAAGTCCCTGTTACCGAAGACATCACATTCTGTGGAGATAGGATTTAAAAGATTTGAGCAGGATCTGACCTGAAAGTCTCCTTGATGTCTAAGAAGCAATCAACATTTTTGCCCAGTTGTCTATGAATCACAGCAAGGATCAGTATGTCAAAGTATCCCCAAAGGTGCTTACCACCGTGAGTATAAAACCGTTATTGATTGTCAACAGATTAACTGAAATTAGGATGAACTGTCCTCCCTTTGATACGAACTATGACTTTGAATCGGTTGATGGGTCCGGTTACCCCGAAAACTAGAATCTCCTCATAGATGATGACAATGGAAGAGTCTGATTAAATTTTGACGTAAGATTTTTTATGAATTGAAAATATCTTCAAATAATTATAGTTCTAATCCCTCATCCTTGCAATTCTTTGCAACACATGGAGATTATGTAAAATCAAAAAGGGTTAAAATGCACAGATCCAATAATCGCAAGGTATTCAACCCCAGTTGTTCCATCTATAGCACAACTTCTATAGCTATGGATCAAGGAATATTGCAGAAGAGGGTTGGAAAGATTGTAAAGCCAGAAAATGATTTGTGTTGTCTCCTAGAAATCACAGGGAACATTTAGTCATGATACCTCAATTATGTGGCTGCATAAACAAGACTTGAAAATGATCATACCAGTAGAGCTGTTATTTTGTACGTAGAAAATCTCATAGGACCCCACATGAGACAAAGAACTACAGGTAACTCATGATTGCTAAGAAAGTAAAAAATTAGTCTCTCCCCAAGATGAGTTTTTGTTTTCAAAACTTGTGATCAGCCCTAAATTTATATTCATACAAGGAGCAATAAATTGATGCAGCAGATTGAACTTATATATTTTTGTATACATATACATGCATTTGTGTACCTGTAACAATATTAATTTTAAAGAGGCCCTAGAGAAGTCTTGTCCAACTCTTAAGTGATAGTTTTTAGTTTTTATCCTTTGACCATATATATATATATATATATATATATATATATATATATATATATATATATATATATATATATATATATATATATATATATATATATATATATATATATATATATATATATATATATATATATATATATATATATATATATATATATATATATATATATATATATATATATATATATATATATATATATATATATATAT
>CACVCL010022805.1:0-31841 GCA_902729485.2 Mus minutoides
GTCTCACTGCAGGACGTTGGTCAAATGATATGGCATTAAGGCTTTAGTTTCCAGGCACATTTGATAGTAAGTTTTTACTTAGCGATGGTAATTTTCAGCTTACTGACTGCAGATCTAATATACCCAGTTGTCACCTCCAGCCACCATTCTTTCCCTGTTGTAAGATAATGTACACCTCCAACTATAAGTCAAAACAAACCCTTCCTCACTTCATATGTTTGTTCCCTGCCTCAAGAAAAGTAAGTAATATAGAAGAGAACAAGGAAAGACTATATAGGACAAATAATAAAGGTGGGTGAAATAATGTAATTATATTTTATTTAATATTTCAAAAAAAATAAAAATATTTTAACCAGAATAATTTTTAATAGCTGCACAATGGGCAGTACAGGTCTTGAGAACATTTTGCACAATGTCCTCCATTTATTCAAGGAGTAAATTACTATTATATCAGAACAAAATGAGCAGAATATGTTTTTCTTTCTTGAAGAATTCCAAAGAGAACAAGCAATTAAAGTTTTAAATATCTCATGAAATCATTTCCAAGGCTATCATTGCCCGTAAGGGTCACAGTTCATTTAATGGCAAAATAGCTAGCTGCCAGAGGCAAACTATGCCCAAGTAAGGGTGAAAACAGAAATATTTAGTGAATTCAGGGAAGACACTTAAACAGCACTGGTACCACATCTACTACCTGATGAAGGACTTTTTAATTTCCAGGACAAAAGAGTATTATCATACATACATTGAACACAATGAATTTGATTTAAAAGAATAATTTAGCAATAAATTCCCTTTTTCTTATTCTTAAAGTTTGTGCTTTATTATGTTATGAAGACAGAGAAAATATTTTCATTGAGGAATTTTCAATTGTAGTCTACTACAATAAGGACATATTTATGAGACTTTAGAAAAGATTCAAATGATATGTAAGGCATATAAACACATTTTGTTCAATTTAATTGGTAATTTCTAAGCATATTAAACTAAGACAATGAGACAGAACTACATAGATTTATATTCAAATGTCATTATTTTAGTATAAAATACATATGGCATAAACTTTTTAACTATTACATATTAAAAACCAAGCTGATAAGGTTTGCAGTAAAATTCATAGTATACTTTAAGAGAAAATATATGATATGATTTAAATAGTAAAAATTCTAAATTTGTATACATCTTAGTATAAATTTTTTCCCAAGTTATACATATCTACAACTGACACTCATTTTCTGTTCTCTCTTTCATAATGATTTTTCCACTTCCATATCTTCTTACAACAATGCATGAGCCTTGTACTTATTCTTAGAACTTCTCTCATGTTACTCTTCACTATTTATTCTAATTCAATATGCAAAATTAATGTGCAAAATAATATACAAATATGATACAATTTATATTTCTATTATAAAGGGCTGAGGACTAATCTGAGTGATTATTTGCTTAGTTTTCTTGCAAGGATGAATATTATTTACTGACCATCTTTGCTTCATTAATGAAGGAAGACATATAATATTGTGATAATATGCAGATATATATCAAAAGGCCAAAATTTTTAAAGCAATAGAATTTTTCATACCCTGCACTCACAAATATTTTATAAAGTCACATAGCTAATAGGGTCTTAGAAATTTAATTCTCTGGACTTCAGGAGAAAGTATTTTATTATATTTCTGGTATAGAATATTAAAAGTCTAATAGCCTTTGTGAAAACTAATGAATCAAAATCGCCCTACCAATGGTGTAAAAATTTATAATCTGAAACAATTCATAAAAGTACCCCTACAGGACAGAAAACTTATAGAAGTTTTCTTTTCTTCACTTAATTTGAAACGTTTAACAATAAGGAAGTAGTCTCAAATGCATATAAGTATACATCTACCTATCAGTAATTAATGCTGATACAATGCCTTTCACTACTGTAGTATCTGACCATACCCTATTTTGGCTGACATCAAAATACATAGCAACAAGTGTCCAGGATTTAACAGAGAAATTACTATAGTTTCTACAGCAGAAGATAGATTATGGAGATTGGTAATTGATCATTAAATTGATGGGATTTAGATTCAACTAGGAGACAAGCTTTGGTTGTATCTGTAAGGACATTTTCAGAGAATTTTAACTGACAGAAACATGAAACTCAAGAAGAAGGAAGATCAAAATGTGGACACATCACCCCTTACTAGAATTAAGAACAAAGCACACATTGAAGGAGTTACAGAGATCATGTGTGAAGCTGAATCCAAAGGATGGACCTAATGACTGTGGCTGCCAGGGATCCATCCCACAATCAGCCACCAAACATAGACACTATGGCATATGCCAGCAAGATAGTGCTGAAAGGGCCCTGATATAGCTGTCTCATGGGAGACTATACCAGTACCTGGCAAACATAGAGGTGGATGCTCACAGTCAGCTATTAGATGGAACACAGGGTTCCCAAGGAAGGAGCTAGAGAAAGTACCCAAGGAGCTGAAGGGGTCTTCAACCCTATTGGTGGAAAAATAACATGAACTAACTAGTACCCCCTGAGCTCATGTCTCTAGCTGCATATATAGAAGGGGATGGCCTAGTTGGCCATCATTGGGAAGAGAGGCCCCTTGGTCATGCAGACTTTATATGCCCCAGTACAGGGGAACACCAGGGCCAAGATGTGGGAGTGGGTGGTTAGGGGAGCAGGGCCGGGAGGGGGGAGGGTATAGGGAACTTTCTGGATAACACTTGAAATATAAATGAAGAAAATATCTAATAAAAGTTGGAAAAAAAAGAAAGATTCACTGCACATTGGTTGGAATTCATAACTGAATAAAAGCAATAAGTGAGTTCAACACCTTATCCTGATAATGAGATGTAATGGCCCATCCACTTCATGTTCCTGCTACCACAGCCAACCATCTTCCCAGGCCAGTATGAACTCTTAACTGCACTCTTCCTTATTCCCTTTGATGGCCTTTCCTTCTGCCTCTGCTCCTTCTTTTATCTGGTATTTGGTTACAATAAGTATGTTGTCTTTATTGTACAATGAAGACCTTAATGTGGATATTTTATAGATAGTAGCTTAATATGATTTCCTTTAAAAAGCATCAATTGCTTCTGTAAATTATAAAAGAAATGTGCAAAATCATCTGAGTGTTGTGGGTCATACCTAAAAATCCCAGTAGGTAGAAAGATGAGGCAGGAGGATTTTGAGTTCAAGTTTAACCTATGTTACTTGTTTGTACTCATATCAAAATATACCACCAACAGCACCAACAACAGAATTTGTGAGATCATATTAAATACAAAGTATAATTCACTTTCATTTTTGAGGTCTTATCTATATATCACTTTCCTGAAAATTAATGTTATAAAAACTTTACTTAAAAAATAAATTTTAAAATGTTATTTGTATAGGTCTTTTTCTTTTGTTCATTACTTAAATAGAAAAGACACTCTATTATAAAATAATTTTCTACTTGATTTGAGAGGGTGTATGAGAGAGAACACAATAAACATATATATACACATAATACATACATACATATGTACATGCATACATACATACATACATACATACATACATACATACATACAAAAGACATACAAATACCTAACATACTTATTTTTAGAGTGATTTTTCTAAAAAACAAGCTGAACAATTTGTAATATAATATTTAAGTAATTCTTCAATGAGCACAGCAGTGTGATTTATTTGGCATTTTGAAGGTTCTACTCATGAGGTGAATTTTGCTCATGTAATAGTTGCATTCACAAATGTGTTCAAAGTAAGGTGGAAGAATACAGCCTGAACCATTCTAATGTAATAGAATAGGCAGCATTCCATTGTGTAAGATATTACTTAAAAAAAAAAAAAAAACAACCTGAGTAAGAACAAAAAAATCATAGAGACAGATGATGAGCCAGAATTTAAGCTGCCTATTCTGAAAAAAGGACTTAAATTAATACTTCAACTTATATATTTTCCAGACAAAGTTATTTTATTTATTACATGTTCCACTTACTTTACTTGCTTGGGCTGAATTCAAAACTCTAAATGGCTACATGTGATATTACATTTTTTTCTCATAATAAACGTTAGTAAACTGTGAGAATAATATTTATAAAGTTGGAAATGTATGTGAGATTCTCAATCAGGATGTTATATAAATGTACACACTATATATTAAACAAGCATTCACAAAACAATGGGTAGAAAAACCATAATTTGGACTTAATATTTGCTTAAGGATGCTTTATTATATTTTTTACAATTAAAATGAGAACAAAAGTTTTTCTTTTCTTTTCTTTTCTTTTCTTTTCTTTTCTTTTTTTGTTTGTTTGTTTGTTTTTGGTTTTTTGTTTTTTCAAGACAGGGTTTCTCTGTATAGCCCTGGCTGTCCTGGCACTCACTCTGTAGAACAGGCTGGCCTCAAACTCAGAAATCCACCTGCCTCTGCCTCCTGAGTGCTGGGATTAAAGGTGTGCGCCACCATGCCCAGCTCAAAAGTTTCTTTTTGAAGGACTTTAGGTAGCCTATATTATTACCTTTCTATTCCTCCCTTGCTCTTCAAATTCTTCTGACATTGTCATAAAAATTCACTTTAGAAATCTATCAATCTAGTTCTATTTAGGGTCTTCTGAGATGATTTCTTTCAGAAATAACATTTAAGAAAAGCAGCTGTTTGAGTGTGAGCAATGTTGAAACTTTATTCAAATGGGAAAAATTTACTTTCAAAACCTTTTGCTCTGTTTCATATATGATAATCCACAAAATCTGAGAATGTGTGGCTCACACAGGGAATTGAGAAACAAGATGCTGAATACATGAAAGGCCTAATCTAAGATGGCCTGAGTTTCTCATTTCTCATTTCTGAATCTCATTAAGCAAGTTAAATTCAATATGCTTCCATAGCACATCCCTAGCATCCTTTTGAAAAAATTACACTCATCTGTTCAAAATTCATGACACTTAACCATACCTAGCCCACAGTTTCATGACTCATTGCCATCAACAAGTCTTTCTCTATAATTCACTAGCTATAACTAACTGTAGTTCCAAGTAAGTGGAATCGTCTTTTCTATTCTTTTTTCTCTTACATTTTCTCTATTCAATATTTAAGTCACCAGTCATACCCTAAAACTTTCTGTTATTAAAGCATAAAGATCTAAGGTCATCAGTCATTCCCTAAACACAGTTGTTTTTAAAAAATACAAGTCTTTGCAGTTTCTTCTATTCCACACTCATTTTTCCAGCAGTGGTTTAAACATAATATTCTTCTTTCTTGTTATCATTAATTTGGGTGTCAGTGGCTTGTTCCTGTTTTCTTTTTTCTTTTTTTAAATTATTTTTTTGAGTGTGGGGGTGGGTTTTGGGTTTTGGTGACAGGGTTTCTCTGTATAGCCCTGGCTGTCCTGGAACTCAGTCTGTAGACCAGGCTGGCCTTAAACTCAGAAATCTGCCCACCTCTGCCCCTAAGTGCTGTCCTGTTTTATTTTTAATTAAACTAAAAACTTCTATTATGACCAAGTGGTCAGCAGTATGATATAGTATCAGAAACTGACTAGGTAGGGAAAATGTAGTATTAAGGCATAAGACTGATACATTCAGTATAAAAATGTAAGAACAAGCCTTTCCCTCACTGAGTGAGTGCTGTAGCAAGGCAAAAAGAGATCATGTACTAGCAAATTAATAGCACTGAAGTCTCTGGAACAAAATGAAGCATACACACCCAAGAATAGATGGCAGGAAACAATCAAACTGAGAGCTGAAATCAACAAAATAGAAACAAACAGTAGAATACAAAGAATCAATAAAACAAAGAGTTGGTTCATTTAGAAAATTAACAAGAAAGACAAATTCTTATTCAAATACACCAAAAGGCAGAGAAAGAATATCTAAGTTCACAAAATTAGAAATCAAAAGGAGGACATAAAAACAGACACTGAGTAAATCCAAAAAAAACTTTATGCATGTACTCCACAAAATTGGAAACTTAATAAGAAATAGAAAATTTCTTGATAGGTATCACTAACCAAATCTAATGCAAAAGCTGAAGAACAATTGAAATAGACCTATAAACTCTAAGGAAACAGGAGCAGTCATTAAAATTCTCCCAACCAAAAATACCCAGGGTCAGAGAGTTGTAGTATAGAATTCTACAAGCCTTTCAATGGAGAGTTAATGTCAATATTCATCATATTATTCCACAAAATAGAAACAAAATGAACATTTTCACATTAATTTTATGTGACCATAGTCATTCTGACACAAAAAAATACTCCAAGACTCAATAAAGAAAGAGAATTAGAGACTAATTTTCTTCATGAACTTTTATACAAAAATACTCAATAACTATAAACCAAATTCAAGAACACATCAAAATGATCATCCACCATGATAAAAGAGGCTTTATCCCAGAGATGCAGGGATAGTTGAACATAAAAGAATCCGTAAATGTAATCTACCATATGAAAAAATCTGAAAGACAAAACCACGTGATCATCTTACTAGGTGCATAAAATCATGTTAAATAAATCCAATATTCTTATAGGATAAAAGTCATGGAGAGATTATGGAATACAATGGACATACCATAAATATAATAATAAATAATAAATATAATAAATGCAAATTATAGCAACCCAAGAGCTAACATGAAATTAATTGAAGATAAAGTGAAAAAAATTCCAATAAATCAGGAACAAGACTGTTCATTCAATCTGTATCTGTCAATATAGTACTTCACTTTCTAGCTAGAGCAATAAGACAACTAAAAGAGATCATGTAAAAATTGAAATAAAGAGTCAAAATATTATTATTTACAGACGATGTGATAGTATGCATAAAGGACCCTAAAAATTCTACAAGGGAACTACAAAAGATAAGCATCTTTAGAAGTGGCTGGGTACAGGATTAACCAAAAGAAAAAAAAAATCAGAAGCCCTCTGCTATACAAAGGACAAACATGTTGAAAATTAAATCAGTGAAAGACTTCCCTTCATAATATCCAAAGAGAATATACAATTTTATAATATAAAATATGTGAAATAACTATATAACTATAACTTCAAATCTTTGAAGAACGACATTAAAGATATCAGAAAATGGAAAGAACCTTCATGCCAATTATTGGTAGAATTACTCAGAGAAATGAACATTTTCTCAAAAATAATCTATAAAATTAATACAATCTCCATCAAAATTCCCACATAATTCTTTAAAGAACTTTAAAGAACAATCCACAACATCATGTGGAAAATAAAGAACAGTACAACTAAACCAATCCTCTACTATAACAGAATTTGGCAAGGCATCATCATCCCTGAATTCATGGTCTACCATACAGTCATAGAAGCATGCATGCGCGCGCACACACACACACACACACACACACACACACACACACACACACATACACAATATTGGAATAAAAACTAAGAAGTTGATTAATAAAATCAAATCAGGAACTAAAATTAATAATTAACACATAAGGTCTCATGAAACTGAAAAGTTTCTCCAAGGAAAAGGACCCTGTAAATAATACAAAATGGCAGCCTCCAGAATGGAAAAGGATGTTCACCAACTCCACATCTACCAGAGGCTAGTATCAAAAATATATAATGAACTAAAAAATACTAGACATCCACAAACTAAATAATCAATTTTTTAAAAAATAATACAATTTTTAAATGAGGTAGAGATGTAAACAAAAAACTTTCAACAAAAGAATCTCATTTAAGGATCTGGGAGGGGATAGGACCTTCCTGTGGAAGACCAAAGAGTCAACTAACCTGGACTATTAGGGGCTCTCAGAGATTGAACCACCAATCAAAGAGCATACATGGGCTGTACCTGGGCCTTTGAACATACGTAGCAAATGTGCAGCTCAGTCTTCATGTGGGTTCCCCAACAACTGGAGCTGTCTCTAAAGTTGTTTTGTGTTGTGGATCTTATTCCCCTAATTGAGCTTTATTGTCTGGCCTAAGTGGGAGAGGATGAGTCTATCTCTGCAGAGACTTGTTTTGCCAGGGTAGAAGGATACCCAGAAAAGACCTCTACATTCTCACAGGAGAAGGGGAAGGGGTATGAGGAACTATGTGAGAGGGGTACCTGGAAGAGGAGAGCAATGATCAGGATGCAAAGTTAATAAATAAATAAATTAATGGAAAGGAAGAAAGAAAGGAAGGAAGGAAGGAAGGAAGGAAGGAAGGAAGGAAGGAAGGAAGGAAGGAAGGAAAGAAAGAAGGAAGGAAGGAAGAAGGAACAAAGGAAAGAAACAAGAAAGCAAGAAGTTAATGAAATGATTCTAATGATACTCTGCTAAGTCAGAGCCTAACATAACTACCATCAGAGTGTCTTCATCCAGCAATTGATGGGTACACATGCAGTAGCTTACAGCTATTCAAAAGGTAGCGGTACAGTTAAATTGAAGAATAGGGGCAAGAAGGGCTGTAGGAGCCAGATGGTCCAAGGGCACCATAACAAAACACATTGAATTTGCTAAAGTGGGCTCCTGAGGACTTACAGAGACTTAAATGATAGTCAGGAAGCTACATGGGTCTAACCTAGGCTCTGTACATATATGTTATGTTTGTGTAGGTAGGTCGTCTTATGGAATTCCTAACAGTGGGATCAGGGTCTGCCTCTGACTCTTGCTTGCTTTTGGAAGGCCTTTCCTCTTACTAGGTTGCTTTATACAGCCTATCAAGAAGGTACTTAATCTTATTTCAAATAGATAGATGTTTGGTTAATGTCCCTAGGAGGCCTGCTATTTTCTGAAGGGAAATGAAGGTGGAGTTGATCTGGAGAAGCTGGGAGCTGGTGGGGCAGAGAATGAGAAGAGAATAGGGGAATAGAGGAATAGCAGCTGAGATATTAATTAATTAATTAATTAATTAATTAATTAACAATGTAGGGATAAAATATTCTTTCAGAAATACTCATACTATTACAATTACATACATTAAGATACCAGAGAAGAGGGTAATAATTAACTATGATCATTTCTTCACAGTAAAAGAAATAATGAAAAAAACACTTTCTAGTGTCTAAAGAACCTAACATAGGTAATTAATTTTGACCTTCATGTATCTTCATGTATATATTTTCATAAAATAGAAGGAATAGTTTAAATATAAATAGATATATATCACTTAAATCACATAATTCCACTGATTTTTCATGTTTATATAGCTGTAGACATAGAAACAATTGTACACCAGTCAGAATGGCTAAGATAAAAATTTCAGGTGACAGCAGATGCTGGCGAGGATGTGGAGAGAGAGGAACACTCCTCCATTGCTGGTGGGATTGCAAGCTTGTACAAGGACTCTGGAAGTCAGTCTGGCGTTTTCTCAGAAAATTGGACTTAGTACTACTGAAAGATCATGCAATACCTCTCCTGAGCATATACCCTAAAGATGTTCCAACTGGTAAAAAGGACACATGTTCCACTATGGTCATAGCAGCCTTATTTATAATAGCCAGAAGTTGGAAAGAACCCAGATGTCCCTCAACAGAGGAATGGATACAGAAAATGTGGTACATTTACACAATAGAGTACTATTCTGCTATTAAAAAATGAATTTATGAAATTCTTGGGCAAATAGATGTATCTCGAGGATATAATCCTTAGTAAGGTAACCCAATCACAAAAGAAGTCATTGGAGATGTGCTCACTGATAAATGGATATTAGGCCAGAAACTTAGAATACACAAGATACAATTTGCAAAACACAAGAAAATCAAGAAGGAAGACCAGCACGTGGATACTTCATTCCTCCTTTGAATAGGAAACAAAATACCCATGAAAGTAGTTACAGAGACAAAGTTTAGAGCTAAGATGAAAAATGGACCATACAGAGACTAACCCACTGGGGATCCATCCCATAATCAGTCACTAAACTCAGACACTATCTCATAGGACAGCAAATGTTTACTGAAGAGACACTGATATAACTGGCTCCCACAGAGTGGATGCTCACAGCCATCCATAAGAGGGAGCACGGGGCCCACATTGGAGATGCTAGAGATAGAACCCCAGGAGCTGAAGGGGTCTGCAACCCTAGAGGAGGAACAACAATATGAACTAATCAGAACCCCCAGAACTCGTGTCTCTAGCTCCATATGTAGCAGAAGATGGCCTAGTCGGCCATCATTGGGAGGAGAGGCCCCTTGGTACTGCAATCTTTATATGCCCAAATACAGGGGAACGCCAGGGCCAAGAAGTAGGAGTGGGTGGGCAGGGGAGCAGGGAGGGAGAAGGGGGAGGGGATTTTCGGGATAGCAGTTGAAATGTAAATTAAGAAAACATCTAATTTAAAAAAAGAAACAATTGTACAACAATAAAGGAAAGTACTCAGATATGTTGTTAGAAACTTTCAGATTATTTAAAAATTTATGACATAAGATAGTGATAATATAATAATTATTTTTTTAAAAACTTTTATTAGATATTTTCTTCATTTACATTTCAAGTGTTATCCAGAAAGTTCCCTATATCCTCCCCCCTCCCGGCCCTGCTCCCCTACCCACCCGCTCCCACCCCTTGGCCCCAGCGTTCCCCTGTATTGGGGCATATAAAGTCTGCATAACCAAGGGGCCTCTCTTCCCACTGATGGCCAACTAGGCCATCATCTNAAGATCAAAAATTCAGGTGACAACAGTTGCTGGCGTGGATGTGGAGAAAGGGGAACACTCCTCCATTGTTGGTGGGAATGCAAGCTGGTTCAACCACTCTGGAAATCAGTCTGGCGGTTCCTCAGAAAATTGGACATAGTACTACCAGAAGATCCTGCAATACCTCTACTGGGCATATATCCAGAAGATATTCCATTTGGCAACAAGGACACATGTTCCACTATGTTCATAGCAGCCTTATTCATAATAGCCAGAAACTGGAAAGAACCCAGATGTCCCTCAACAGAGGAATGGATACAAAAATTTTGGTATATCTATACAATGGAGTACTACTCAGCTATTAAAAACAATAAATATATGAAATTCCTAGGCAAATGGATGGATCTGGAGGCCGTCATCCTGAGTGAAGTAACCCATTCACAATATAATAATTATTAAGGGAATTATTCTGAAGCTATAAAACACACAATTCAGAAATATACCTACACAGCAGCAAAGAAAAAGTTTATAGAAATGTATAATTCTACCACCCAACATTTCATAGTAAATGACATTTTAAGCATTTAAATCACTCATGAAAGAGATGTAAGTACATTATTCTTAAACTAACAATTAAAGGTTAAAGTTTATAATAACTTCATATAAGTGTCAATTCCTGGGTGGGCAACTCTTCCATAACTTTCATGACTCTGAAGCAGCTGTGATGCACAGACTTTAAAACACTAGGTTTGATCCTCAGAACACTGACAGCTAACCTCTGTTCTGCATGAAAATAAACATCCAACTGATATCTAAGCTTGGGGGCTTAGTCTCTGACAACAAAAACACTTGTAGCTTAGAAATATATGCAGTGTGCAGGAATGCTGCTGATTCTATTTTATTTTATAATTTTAAATGCAGAATGGAACCAAAGCCCTTTATATATTCGGCAGAAAACCCAATAGATTATTGAACCTAGTACAAATAGTATTTTCCCCCCTGGGCCATATTACACATTTGACACAAATTTCCCTTCTTGGTTTGCTTGTTTTGATGCCATTTTTCTTAATCAAAGATTTCTAGAGAAAACAAGATAAATGAGAGGGCATGTGTGCTTCAATTGAAGGCATTAAAATCTTCCAGAGGCTGAGAACCTGGAAGAACCAAGTGTGTGTGTGTGACATGATCTCTCTTCAGGACATGAAACTACAGAGGCTGGCAGTCTCCAGCTGCAGTACTTCTCAGTGTACCTCTAAGTTCATCTTGGATTTCTTCTCAACGTTACATGCTTATATCATTCATGATCTATGATTAAATATAAAGACTATTTTAGTTTGTTGCAGAATAGCTGCTTAGTTGTTAATTAATCTTATACAATAATTTCACATGTTTGTTCACATATATCAAACCTGGAAGTGCTAACTGAAAAAAAAAAGCCTAATAATTCTTACCATTTCGCACTCCATCTAGGCATTTAATTGACCAAGAACACAAACTCATTTAGAAGTTCTCCAGTAGTTATAAATTATAGTATGCATATTCGCTACTGTACATTACTTAAGCACTCCTTTTCTATTTATTTAATTTATGTTGTACAATTAAAAATAGATTGCTACAGTTCATGACTAACACTATCTCCATCCTGATCTCTTCTGCACTTATTTTGCATTTATGCCAAAATATCCACTACTGTCACTTTAGATGTGATGCTGTAACAAATTTATGAGAATGTAGAATGTAATAAACTGGGGAAAGTGTTCTGCATCTTTTAAAATCTGAACTTTTCCAAGCAATTTCAGATCTTCAGCATTCCATTCTATAGTAAATTTGCAGATATGAAATGACTTGTGTTGGAGAGTGGAATTTGTGTCCTGTACTTCCTTTTCAGTCTATATTTTTTTATTGTCTAATCTCAGTGATGCGTTCATATTACATAAATATGTATACTTAATTATATATACATATATATCCCAAAACATACACTATTGGATTTATGTACAATTACACTATTGGTTTATGTACATATACATTATTTGTTTATGTATGTATGTCATCCTGAGTGAGGTAACCCAATCACAAAAGAACTCACATAGCATGTACTCACTGATATGTGGATATTAGCCCAGAAGCCTAGACTACCCAAGATACAATTTGCTAAACACATGAAACTCAAGAAGAATGAAGTTCAAAATGTCGTCTCTTCGCCCCTTCCTAGAATTAAGAACAAAGCACACATTGAAGGAGTTACAGAGATCATCTGTGAAGCTGAATCAAAAGGATGGACCAACCAGTGACTGCGGCTGCCAGGGATCCTTCCCATAATCAGCTACCAAAAATAAACACTATTGCATATGCCAGCAAGATAATGCTGAAAGGGCCCTGATATAGCTGTCTCGTGGAAGGCTATACCAGTGTCTGGCAAACACGGAAGTGGATGCTCACAGTCAGCTATTAGTTGGAACACAGGACTCCCAAGGAAGGAGCTAGAGAAAGTACCCAAGGAGCTGAAGGTGTCTTCAACCCTATAGGTGGAAGAATAACATGAACTAACTAGTTCCCCCTGTGCTCATGTCTCTAGCTGCATATATGGAAGAAGATGGCCTAGTTGGCCATCATTCGGAAGAGAGGCCCCTTGGTCATGCAGACTTTATATGCCCCAGTACAGGGGAACGCCAGGGCCAAGATGTGGGAACAGGTGGGTAGGGGAGCAGGGCGCGGATGGGGGAGGGTATGGGGAACTTTCTGGATAACACTTGAATGTAAATGAAGAAAATATCTAATAAAGTAAAAATAATTAAACAAACAAACTAACTAACTAACTAACAAACACTGAGTCTTCTCAAACAACATGCCTAGGAATGTTATGACTTCAGCTCTCCTTCAGAAGATAGCCATGGTAAATTATCATTTCAAGTCTATCTACCTCTATATCTATCTGTCTATTATTTGTAGTTTCTTGCAAACATGCAGAGCAGTTCTCTCCAGAAATCCCAAAGCCAGTTTTCTTGGGTTCTGGGCTCCCACAAATGACACATATGTATAGGATCATTATTGGATAATCAAAAATGAAAAACCCAAGAAATACCATGTCCTATATCTAAACCTAAAAAACTCAAACATCATAACTCCACATGCTTATATATCCAAGTGAAAAGCACAAACATGACCAAGGAAGATGATATCTATCTTTCAGAAGTTAGTAACATTATTGTATTAGGACCCCAAACTCAATTTCTGAATACACTAGCAAAATGGCAGCTATAGAGAGAGGCAGATAAGTACTAGTTTGTTCATCCCTTTTTCTAAACCTTGTGCATATTTACTTTGAATAAATATGTTCCATATATCAGTGAAAGCCAATTGGTTTTGACTTAGTTTCTGTAAAATCATTTACTTCAACTTAAACTCAAATTGTAACCTTGCTTCAGATGGGCACATTTTGAGGAGGAGCAGAGACAATAGAGAAAAGAAAACACTTCTGTTTCATTTAAGTAGCATCAGATCTGACAGGTTTATTTATTCATTTATCAGAAACATACTTTATTAATATGCTTAAAGAAATATTTAAAGCACAAATTGCATACATATAAGGACATACATATACAATTATGCAAGATTTTACACAAAATAGTGGTCCACAAAGGGCTAGAGAAATTAGTGATAAAAATGAAACAGGTGAGTTGAGAATTGAGACAAAGCAAAGCAAAACAAAACAAAACAAAAAACAAACAAAAAATCAAACCAAAAACAAACAAACAAACAAACAAAAACAATGAAATCAAGTACATGCAAGCTACTTTCTATTCAAGATAAAGTGAAGAAAAAATCTAAAGGGCTTAGTAAATAGAGCCACAGTTATTACTGCTCATCTCATTTACTCCATTCTCACAACAAGCATCTGCTGGCCCAAGCCCTATTACTTACTGTTTATCATTAATCTGTACAAGTGTTGATGAGAGACATGATATTCAATAGTAGTACTGTAAATATATAGTTTATTCGCAAAAAAATGAATTCCAATAGTAAGTGAAGCCAAATATTCTATAATGGACATCAAGTTTTATGACATTCACATGACCATTGGGTCTTTACTAAATTTTAGAGACTGGCAATTGTCACAGTTTAGTCCCCTGTCTTGACCTTTAACAGTTTTATGGGTCAATAAATTACTTAAAGCCATTGTTCTTATTTTAGTGAGTCTTTGTATTTAAAGTTACAAGTGACTTCGGGGATAAAATGGATACCTGAAAAATATGCCTTAGAGGAGAAACAAATTAGAATATAGTATACCGAGAAAATATTTTGTGGATTAATGATAATAATAATAAATATTATTCAATTAAATGATTATACATTATGCTATCTGATGAATAATATAAAATTATATAATTACATAATAAATAATATCTTAATGTTAATAATAATTAATAAATAACTTAATGAACAACCTTCATCAGACATGCCTATCTGGAAGCATGCAGTTATACTCCCTTTCCATGAATATTGTCCCTGCCTGCTGAGTCCTCTGGGGCACTCTTAGTTGCCTTCAGCGACCTCATATCCTTACTTGACCCCATTATCCTAGGTGGGATGACTAGATAGGCATGAGAATAAATAAATGGAAAACTGCAGTTTGTAGCAGGAGATTTGGAAGTAAAGTATCTCGAGGACATGACAGAAACATAGGATAAGAGAGGCTTCCAAAAATCAATGGGAATGTTGTTAGCAAAGACTCACAGCCGTAGGATATGGAACCTGAAGAGGTTATCTCCTATAGCCAGGCCTAAATGGAGCAATAGGGACACCAACCAACCCACAAAACTTTCAATGCAAAATTAATCTTGCCTTCAAGAAATACATGGTACAGGGATGGATCAGAGACTGAGGGAATGTCCAAGCAATAGACAGGCCACATAGAGTTCTATTCCATGGGCAAGCACACCAATCCCTGACACTGCTAATGCTACTGTTATGTTTGTAGACAAAAATCCCACCATGGCTGTCCTATGAGAAACTCCATCCAACAGTTGACTCAAACAGATGCAGAGACTCACAGCTATAAACATTGGATGGAGCTTGTGTACTCTTATGGAAGAGTTTGGGGAAAATTGAGGGACCTGAAGGGATAGGAGCTGCACAAGAAGACCACCAGATTCAACTAACCTGGACCCTTGGGGGTCTCTCAGAGAAAGAACTACCAACCTAGAGCATACCCAGGCTGGACCTAGATCCTGTGCTCATTGCACAAATGTAGCAGTCTTCATGCAGGTCCTGAACAACCAGAGTAGAATTTATCCCTAAAGTTGTTGCCAGTCTGTGGAATCTGTTCCCCTAACTCCACTGTCTTGTCTGGCCTTAGTAAGAAAAGAAGCACCTAGCTCTACAGATACTTGATGTTCCAGGGTGGATGGATATTTGGGGAGGGGCCTTCCAGTCTCTCAGAGGAGAAGAGGAGGGGGAGAGGAACTGGTGGAATCGACACTGGGAGTGGGGGACAGCAATCAAGATGTAAAATGGATTTCTCAAAAGCTACATAATATAAATTAGTTTTATGCCATAAATAATAAGTAAATAAATAGCTTTGTATAAATTATTTGTTATAATTATCCACATTTTGATAAAAAGGAGTTAGATTTCTTAAACTGCATTTTTTTCTATAGATTACAGGGAAAGCAAAAAAAACACAGTCATATATTCTAGAGTATAGGTTTTTTTCCCCAATTTAGAATGTATACAGTTTTATTTCTTTTAAAATTTTTATTTTTAAATATTTATCATTATAGAAATGTAACAAAACAAACAAAGCAAAAGAGCCAAGGATAAAGCAGGATAAGCTCATACATACTGAGAGACACACAGTAATCCCACAAAAGCAGAACCAGAAGCCAGAAGATATATGAAAAAGACTTGGAACATTAAAAAAAAAATCCTTGACATAACATTATGAGAAAAATAAAATCTGCAAAGATGCCTTTGGGTTCTTTGGTATTGACTAGGCTTGGGAAAGGCCCATAAAAGTGGAATGTATTCTCAGTGAGACTTTTTCAGAGAGAACTTATCTTTCATTTGTGTGTGGTTATTAAAAGAGGATAGGTTTTGGGGTAAGGGTAGGGAGAGTTGTATCTACTTCTGCGGCCTTTTTCTCCAGGGCCCTTTCTGGTGCAGATGCAAATAGGCACTGTGCCTGTTACTGCTTTCTCTGAGTTCATGTGTGTTGAATTGGCTGTGTTTACAGAGCCCCATTGCCATTTGCTTGCCCAAGATTTCAGTTTTTAAAGATATTTAAAAGTTTTTTTTCTTTTTAATTTCTAGTATTTTCTTACAAAGATACTCAAATTAAATCACCAGATAGAACCCCAAAATCTCTACTGTTTGTGAAATAAATGCTCCTCTGGGCTTCTTCATCTCAAGGTACTTCTCTCTCCTGCAAAGACTCTCATGTCAAGAGAACTTTCTGAACATTGATTGTTTGTTCTGATTTTATGTTTCTTTAATTTCTTTAGACTGCTTTTATTTCTAGTTTTTCTATGACTCATGCACTGTTCACTATTAGTGACAGCAATGATTGAATATTTGGTTTGTTGTTCGTGACCATTTGTGATCTCTGTCATATGAATGATACAATTTCTTTTCTTTAGAAGGAAAATGACTCAGAATCTACTTTGTAAGTTACTTTGTTTGACTGTTTGTTGAGACCTCAAAGTCACTAAGACAATATTTCATGCACTCAGTAAAGAAAAGACAAAATATCTATCCTAGAGAGGATTTTCCTCTGGTCATATGACCACTTTCAGACAAAGAGATAAATTTGTAACTCTTCTGCCTCTGAGATTGCAGATACTTTTTGTCCTCTCTGAGAAAAAAATGTTCTAAGTGTCATTTTCTAAAAGACACTAAGAATGAAATAATAGCATTGTTTATACCAAAGCAAAATCACCAACTTCCTTATATTAAAAACATTCATACAAATTGAATATTTTTCTTTTTTTAAGAATTGTTTAATTATTTGTATATGAGTATTTTTCTGGTACATATGTCTGTATACTACATTCATGTCTGGTACCTGAGAAGGTCAGAAAAAAGCATTTGAACATTTAAATTTCGGTTACAGATAGTTTTGAGCAACCAGGTGAGTACTGGCAACTGAAACAAGGTCTTTTGTTAGAATAGGCAGTGCTCTTAATAGCTAAGCTGTCCCTGCAAAGAATTAAATATTTTCACTTATTTAAATCTTATATATGGATTAGAAAAATCTGTCAAAGTTATTTACCAAATTTTATTTTTGGTTTAAAAGAAAAATGTATGAGTATAATTTATGTTGAACAATATACACATATCCATTTCAATTTTATAGCAATTGGGTTTGATTTCTTATTACAAGTTTAAATAATCTGGCTTTATAAAATTTTGTTTAATGTATTTTTTATGTTTACTCCATGTCTGTGAAACCTATTCTTATTTAAAATTGGTTAATAAAAGAATGAAGATATGGTTCAGCTGTTAAGAACAGCATCCAAAGGATGCAGATCAAGTCTCAGTACCCACATAGTGGCTCATGTGCTTCTATGAATATAGTTTCAAGGGATCTGACATGTTTTTCTGGTCTCCAATGTCACTGTACACATGTGGGTTACATGGATGCAAAATGGCAAAACACACAAATATGGTAAAATAAAATGATTAAAAATCCAGACTTATTGAGAAGTGGTTGGTGAAGGTCGTGCGGTATGGAAGGACATATCTCAAACATTGTTTGCTTGCATGAAATTGCCTTTTGTAACTGTGTTTAATAAACAAAATCCTTAAAATAAAAACTTGTCATTTGTAGGATATTTAACAGTGTTAGTCTTATTTAAAAATAAAAATAATAAAATCAGTCATATTGTTATATAAGATTTGTCTTTTAATTCTAAATAAATGATTATAATACATTACTCTCCAATTGTATACTGCTTAAATAAAGAAGACCTATGTTTAACAAAATAGGTTTCTGAACCTATAGTAATTTATAAGCATATTATTTTAAATTATTCAAATTTTTAAAATGTGTATGCATATTTTTTCTATGACACACATATGAAGGGAGACATGTTTTTTTCTGACATAGGTTGATATATTTTAATATTATATAATCCAACTCAATCTGATACGTTTGGAACTTTATTTTTAGTTAAAGGCAAATAGAATTATGTTTTCTATATTCATCATAGTTTCATTATTTATCCATTCATTGAAAGACTAGGTTGGTTCTACTTCCTTGTTATAGCAAAAGACCATCAGTAGCAGCAGTACAATAATCTGTGTGGTAGGAGTTGACTGCCCTTTTCCCTTTTTCCCCCCTGTGGTGTTGCATTTCTGTTCTTTGTAAATTCTGGACTTTAGCCCCTTGTCTGAAGTACACCTGTGAAAGTTTTGCCACTGTTATACTGGTTGTCTCTGTGAGCCCCTGGTAGTTCCATTTGCTGAGCAGAACTTTTTAATTTCATGTAAAAAAGAGAATAAGAAAGGTCAGTATTAGCTGATGAGAAGAATGGAATGTGGGCAAGAGACACATGAGCCAGAAAAGAGGAACTAAAGTTAATTAATTTGTACATATTTACTCTACTTTGGATTGTTGAGTGTTGGTGTATAAGTACACAAAAATGTAGCTGATAATAATCTTAAAAATTGAAAGTGAAGGCCAATCTTACCAAAATGGATATTCTATCTCTATAGAAATTAGAAATTCAGTGAGTTATATAGACGTTGGGAAAGTAAAAACTTATTTGTGTGGATACAGTAATCTAACTGCATTATGGTTTTTTTTTTTGCATGTTCTTTACAAGATATTGTTTTTATTTAAAAGATTTTCTTAAAGAATTAAGAAGGGATGCAGGGATGGTACAATATATGGAAATACATCAATGTAATACACCTCATAAACAAACTCAAAGAAAAAAAAACACACGATCATTTTATTAGATCCTTGAAAAGCATTAGACAAAATTCAGCATCTATTCATGTTAAAAGTCTTGGAAAGATCAGGAATTCAAGGCACATACCTAAACATAATAAAAGTAGTATACAACAAACCAACAGTCACCATCAAAATAAATGGAGAGATACTTGAAGCAATCCCACTAAAATCAGGGACAGGAAAACGCTCTCCCTATTAATTCAATATGGTACTTGAAGTTCTAGCTAGAGCAATCAGACAGAAAAAAGTATTCAAAGGGGTACAAATTGTAAGGGAAAAAGTCAAGGTATCACTATTTGCAGGTGATATGATAGTATACCCAAGAGACTCCCAAAAATCTACCAAACAATTCCTATACCTGATAAACAACTTTATCAAAGTGGCTGGATATAAAATTAACTCAAACAAATTGGTAGCATTTCTCTATACAAAGGATAATCAGGCTGAGAAATAAATTAGGGGAATATTAATCTTTAAAATAGTCACAAATAATGTAAAATATCTTGGTATAATTCTAACCAAGCAAGTGATAGATCTGTATGAAAAGAACTTCAAATCTCTGAAGAAAGAAATTGTTGAAGTTCTCAGAAGATAGAAAGATCTCGCATGCTGATTGATTGGTTGAATTAACAATAGTAAAAATAACCATCTTGCCAAAGACGGTATAAAGATTCAATGTAGTCCCATCAAAATTCCAACTCAGTTCTTCACAGAGATAGACATAGCAATTCTCAACTTCATCTAGAATAACAAAACACCCAGAATAGTGAAAACAATTCTCAACAATAAAAGAACTTCTGGAGTAAATTACCATCCCTGACCTGAAGATGTAATACAGAACAATAGTGAAAAAAATCACATGGTATTGGTACAGAGGCACACAGGTAGATTAATGGTATGGAATTGAAGATTCATGGAAAAAAGAATACATTTTACATAAATGGTGCTGGTCTATCAGGCAGTAGAATAGTTAGGTGATATATTAAGCAAACTCTTACAAACTAGTTATGTATTAATTCAGAGTTTTATAGTTCTTTATTTTTGGATCGTTATTGAAACAGTGTAACGGTTCAGGATAGTTTTTCAATCTTTCAAAAGGGTTTTCAGAGCCTCAGGAGAAGGCTGCACAGTGTGCTTTGCCTTCTTCATATATGAAAGTATATCCTTCCTGGTAGTCACTCATGTGCCATTAGCCAAAAATTCTCCATTTGTGTCAATTGATAGAGCAAGGAGTTTTCATCCTCTTCCTTGCAAAAACCAAATATTCTATATAAAAGCACTTTGTTGTTATTCCACAATCAAAAGAAATGAGAATCGATCAATTAAAAATTAATTATTCTGAAAATTTTAACCAAGGCTATTTGTCCTCCAGACTGTCAGCATATTGGTTCATGTGGTACTTTTTATGAGACTATGAGGAAACTTTTAAACTTATTTATTTGCTGTGTAACATTGAAACCTTCCATCTTGCAGGTAAGCTCATTAAACAAGAAAGTTAAAAAAACTCAAAGTAGTTTCAGAAGTTAGCTAAACTGACAAGATTCACTATACACCTCCCTGCCAGTGTAAGCAAATAGACACCTTAGAGTCATTCTTAAGACAACACAAGCTGTAAAGCTCAGACAAGCTAAGCTGCAAAGAAAACTCTGAGACTAGGCCAGCAACCTTGTAGAATCATAAACCATCTGGGCTGCCTGGAACAGATACAGACCTATTGGATGGAATATTCTCCAGATTGTTAAAAAGTGTCTCTAGGTTGTGCAATGTATTCCATGTTCCCAGCATTTGTGAGCTGTCACTCATGCTGCAGTAATTCTCCTGTAAGTAACCCCTCACCCACACTCCTGTAAGTGTAAAGAGACAGCTGTCTGATACCAGCCATCTTAGGAAATTTTTTTTTCATCCTGCTGGAAGGGTCAAACTGAGTTAGTTCATGGAACAAATCCTGTCTTGTTTCTCCCAATATTTTTGTTTGTCTGTCAACAATTAAATTACAAAAGAACGTGAAGGAAGAAGCTGCCTGTTATGTAAAATAATGTACACAATTTCTAAAAGTATTACCAGTCATTCCTTAATTAACTATGTACAGCTGGCTGACTCCTTTGTTCTCTTATTTTGAGTTACAGGCCAAACGTCCATGATGAGGTCTGACTGTTAAGGTTCAGAGTCAAAGACCATGAAACCAAGTGACCAGTATAAGACCCAGTCACCAATGTTATTACCCCCTTGCTCCACCTCTTTAGTCAAAATATGATTGGACAACGTTATACCCTACCCTGCTCCATCTTGTTTTGTGGTCTCATTCTTATAAATTCTGTGAAATTTCTCTTCAGGGTCACAGTTCAGCTCCTGAGTCTCATTGTGGCCATGATCAATCAGTAGCAGCCCGAATAAAATAAACTTTTGTCATCTGCTTAAATACTTCCTGAGATTAATGTTCAAAATGTGTCTCTCCTCAAGAATATTCTAGTATTTACTGTGAGTTGGAAATTGATGACTGTGGATCCCAGCCATGTCTACATGATACCACGTATCAGGAAGCTCATGGGGCTTACTTCTGTGACTGTGCACCTGGATGCTTTGAAGACCACTGTGAATTCAGCTTTGATGAATGTTCTAGTCAGCCATGTCTCCATGGAGTTCTATGTTAGGATGGAAGAAACATCTACCACTGTGTCTGCCGGAGTAGTGAATTCACAGGGACACACTCTGAGACCTTAATGCTTGTTTGTTCATCAAAGCACAATGTCACAATATACAACATGAGACAACTGTGTTGACAGCTGCATTCGTCACTGCTGGCCTGACTGTACATGTACTCTGTGTGAGACAGACATAGATGAATACAGTAGCAATCCCAGCCAATTTGGAGAGGAATGTGCTGAGTTGTCTTCAGAAGATCTATATAGATCTACCCATTGCTGGCCTGACTCCTCCTTTAACCACCTTTTATCTTCAGCCTGGATTCACAGATAGGAGCCTAGCATAACTCCTCAGAGAGCCTCTACCCTGCAGCTGACGAAAACACATACAGACACAGCCAAATATTAGACATTGATCAGGAAGTCTTGTGAAAGGGATATGGGAATAACTGAGCAACCCTAAGGGGATTGGGCCTCAACAAGATGACCCACAGAGTCAACTAAGTTGGACCCCTGGTGTCCCCAGATACGAAACCATCAACCAAAGAACACACAAGGACTAGACCTAGGTCTGACAAACATATGTAGCAGATGTGCAGCTTTCACTTTTTTTGCGGGTCTCCTAATAACTGGTGCTGGGCTGTCTCTAAAGATGTTCTCTGTGTGTGGATCCTGTTCCTCTAACTGGCCTGTCTTGTCTGGTGTCAGTGAGAGATGATGTACCTAGCCCTGCAGATTTGAAGTAAGAGGGTAGAGGGTAGGTTGGTTCCCAAGGAGGGACCTCACCCTTCTCATAGAAATATGGGAGGGAAAATGGGGGAGGGTAGGAGCCTTGGAAGGGTAGGACTGGGATGAGAGGGGAAACTGTGATTAGGATGAAAAGTGAATGAATGGATGAATTAAATGGAGAAAAAAAAGACACATCGGTTCCCAAGTCTGTTCTGTTGTCCCCTACTAGTCAATTTTTGTAGCCTAATTCAAATACAGATCTTGCTTAGTGGATTCTTTGTTGTGACTGCTTGGATTGTTTTGTTTTGTTTTGTTTTGTTTTGTTTTGTTTTGTTCTGTTTTGTTTGAATACAAACATTTGTAACCCCCCAAAAATTCTTTGGTACACCAAGCTGGACTTTCTTGGTATATGTATTTTGATTTGTCATGGGTTCTCTATCTGGGGTGTGTGTAGTGTTTCCTCGGGAAAAGTTATGTTACCCAGCACTATTTTTGTAGATTACTTGAAAATTGTTATGGCCCATTTTACATAATATTATTTAACCTCAGATGAGAAGATTATTATTAAAAATAATTGCCTGCTTCCTATGCACAGCCAGTAACTATAAATACCACCTAGAACAAGTTGGCTTAAAGGTAAATTCAATTATTTCAGGTTTCTACACATTGTAATCTTAAGAACAGAGGATTTACCCTAAATACAAAGTTGTTAAGGGTAAAAATCATTGGCAAATGTTTCCTTGCCTTGGTCAGGAATAGCCATTTTAGTATGTATGTATTTAAGGCTTCATAACAACTCTTACATCTAGAAATTAGTAGCTGGGAAACAGAGCATATTTTTAGATGTGCAAAGCAAACTAGCGAAGACTACACAGGAAAACTCATTCTGTGTATATTTATTCAGCCTTAACCTAATGAGATCAGTCTATCTCTGGCCAAAATAATAATCATCCAAAATTATAAAGAATCAGAGAGGATGATACAATAAAGAAATATTGTCCAGTACAAGGAACTTGGAAAAAATAATCCTGGGTGTTTCTTATGGTGTAGAAGATTATTACTCAGAGATTATCTGTTTGCCTAAGACTATGTATAGACTCTACACCAGTTAAACTATTAGAAAACACACTACCTTCTAGTAAACTGATAGTGAAAGAAGCATTTACTTTTGTCTTTAAAAATACATATTGATTATGCAATAAACTTGAGTTCTATATCTCAGAAATAGATGAGTATATACCTAGTTAAATTGGAGAAATTGTAACCTATTTGCAAATAATTTTACATTCTGATTTTCTTCTACACAGACAAGATAGTTGGTGTATATTCTTCATTCACTGCAAGCATTCATGTTTAATTTTTGCAAAAGTGATTTAGACTTACAAGTATTTTAAAAGTTCACAGTTTTTTTTAACCCTATTTGAAATTTAAAGGCCAGAATTCCGTTTATTTGTTTGTTTGTTTATTTGTTTATTTATTTATTTGTTTGTTTGTTTATTTATTTATTTGCCCAGGTCTCATGCACTCCAGGCAGGCATTTGGGTGATGAAGCTAAGATGATTTTAAAATTTGAATCTCCTCTTTTCTCCTGAGTGGTAAGATGACCTGTAAATGCTGCCATTGTCTATGTACACTGAGTAGAACTCCTGTCAAGTCTTATCTAAACAGACAGGCCGAAAGACAGACCGGCAGAGGGTAGATATACAGGTAGATGATAGATAAATAGATAGATGGTTGACAGGGAAGATTCCCTATTAAGACCTACCACCTAGTACAAGAGATGCTACTAAGAAGACATTAAATCTATTTTATAACATTAGCTGTTATTTCTATATGTTACTCATGGTAATTGATACATAAATTACAGATAAATAAAAGTTGGTATTAGATTCTATAGAATAAATTATGAACAATCTAGGCATTATGTTTTGTTTTTCTTTGTTGTATGTTTGTTTCTTATCCTGCGCTAAGAATTTTAAAGCATAGCTGGGATCTAGAATTGGTAAGCATAGTTGGTAGGAGGATGTGTTTGTAACATACCAGTTTCTATCCCAGATTTTGTCTTCTTCAGGAGTTATTCTTTAAAATACTGGAAAATTGTTACTTGTCTGTATGTCTTTCAACATGTGCACACTAGTACAGGTACAAGGAAACCAGAAGAGTACATGAGATCCTCTAGATCTGGAATCATAAACAGTTGCCTGATATGTTGTTGTGAACTACTGTTACTTTGTTTTGCAAGATCCAGATATACTCTTAATCACAGAGGTATCTCTTTGTCCCCACAAACTTTACATTTTAAGAGAAATATTTTCTTAGTTTTATAAAAGTTTTAAAAGTACTGTTCTTTGAAAGCCAACCATTTTTAATTTTTACTATTCTTTTAAAACTCAATGTTTATTCTTATCTAAAATGAACACCATATAAGTGTTATTTTCTTCTTAACATGTGAAACATCCTCACCTCTGACACAGCAACATGTTCTCCACAGAATATTTCATGTATTGATATTCATATAAGTGAAAATATTTTCAACTTTCTTTATTTTCCCCTGCAGTTTGCTGTAGATACAACTTATAAACTATGTTTTATTAAGATATGCATAAAGCCAGGCATGGTGGCACATGTCTTTAATTTCAGCCTTCAGAGGCAGTGGTAGCCAGATCTCTTTGAGTTTGAGATTAGCCTGTTCTATAGAGATAGTTTCAGGGCTACAGAGAGATCTCTGTCTCAGAAAGAAAGAAGGAAAGAAAAAAATGAAAGGAAGAAAGGAAGGAAGGAAGGAAGGAAGGAAGGAAGGAAGGAAGGAAGGAAGGAAGGAAAGAAGGGAAGAAAGAAAAAATGAATGAAAGAAAGAAAGAAAGAAAGAAAGAAAGAAAGAAATCGAGAGAAAAGGAAATCAAGAGAAAAAGAAATCAAGAGAAAAAGAAAGAGAAATGGAAGAAATAAGAAAGAAAAAAGAAAGAAAGGATGTATACGAGGGCTGGAGAGACAGTTTAGAAGCTAAGAGCCCTGGTTGTTCTTCCAGACTCCTGAATTTAAAGACTAACGTTCATACAGTAGCTCATACCCATCTATAAGTTCAATTTCAAATGATTCAACATCTTTTTCTAATCTCTACAGCTAGACAAAACACTCATATGCACAAAATAAAAATAAATAAATCTTTCTAAAAGATATTACATACTTTAATAAAAACCATGTCATACATTTTTCTTTTCACTTGCTTCTTTATTTCTTGTAAAAGTCAAAAGTCAGCATTAGCTTTCTTTAGAAAGACTATTATAAGGTGCATCATAGATTAGGTTAATGTTCTTGTTTTGTTTATCAGAAGAGAAAGAGGAAAAAGAGAAAGGAAAGAGAGGGGGGTGGGAGAGAGAGATGGAGACAGAGCAAGAGACAGAGAAACACAGAGAGATACACAAGGAGACACAAAGATAGACACACATTGAGAACAGAAAAGACAGTGTGAAAGACCATTGCACAGATTCAATTAGAACAGTTGGAAAATTGTAACAGTCATCTGCCAAGTAATATACAAACAGTGCATTGACACAAATGAGAGTAAGAAATCACAAAATTAAATGGAGGCTACATAATTCAGTATGACAATTGTATTTGGTGGAATACATTCAACAATGGGGATAATAATTGTGTAGAAGATGTGTTAGGAAATAGAAGACTTCACTGGCAATATAAAAAAAAAAAAAACTGAACCTAGGAAAAGGTTTAGAAGACTCCACCCAACAAAACCAAAATAAAAAGCTCAAGTACTTTCATATATACTATGATTTAAGCTACAGAATAGGATGTAATGCATTTGTAAAACTGAAAATACTTAAGTGTTTCACTAATTATATAACTCTAATATAAATTAAACGTTAATTTTTAATTAAAAGATAATCTTTTTCCTCTGTCTCTCCTGATAAACAAAAGCTATGATGCAACCTATAGTCTTAATAAAGAAAGATAATGAGATATTAAATAATGTATTGCTAAATCTGAAAATGCCTTGAAGTACTGACCTTTCCAAGACTTTTATTATGAATGGGTGTTGGATTTTGTCAAATGCTTTCTCAGCATCTAATGAGATGATCACATGGTTTTTATCTTTGAGTTTGTTTATATAGTGGATTACCTTGATGGATTTTCATATATTGAACCATCCCTTTATCCCTGGGATGAAGCCTACTTTATCATGATGAATGATCATTTTGATGTGTTCTTGGGTTCAGTTGGCTAGATTTTATTGAGTATTTTTGCATCAATATTCATAAGAGAAATTGGTCTGAACTTGTCTTTCTTTGTTGGGTCTTTGTGTGGTATCAGAGTAATTGGGGCTTCATAGAATGAATTGGGTAGAGTACTTTCTATTTCTATTTTGTGGAATAGGTTGAGGAGTATTGGAATTAAGTCCTCGTTGAAGGTCTGATGGAACTCTGCACTAAAGCCATCAGTTCCTGGGCTTTATTTTTGTTGAGAGACTATTAATGACTGCTTCTATTTCTTTAGGGTATATAGGACTGTTTAGGTCATTATGTGATCCAGATTTAACTTTGGTACCTGGTATTTGTCTAGAGAATTGTCTATTTCATCCAGGTTTTCTAGTTTTGTTGAGTATAGGCTTTTGTAGTAGGATCTGATGATTTTGGGGATTTCCTCAGGTTCTGTTGTTATGTCTACCTTTTCATTTCTGATTTTTAAATTTGGATACTGTCCAGGTGCCCCCTAGTTAGTCTGGTTAAGGGTTTATCTATCTTATTGATTTTTTCAAAGAACCAGCTCCTGGTTTACTTGATTCTTTCTGTAGTTCTTTTGTTTCTATTTGGTTGATTTCAGCCCTGAGTTTGATTATTTCCTGCCTTCTACTCCTCTTGGGTGAATTTGCTTCCTTTTGTTCTAGAGCTTTTAGGGTGCTGTCAAGATGTTTGCTTATGCTCTCTCCAGATTCTTTTTGGAGGCACTCAGAACTACGAGTTTTCCCCTTAGGACTGCTTTCATTGCATCCCATAAGTTTGGATATGTTGTGGCTTCATTATTCATTAAACTCTAAAAAGTCTTTAATTTCTTTCTTTACTCCTTTCTTGACCAACTTATCATTGAGTAGAGTTTCGTTCACCTTCCATATATATGTAGGCTTTCTACTATTTATGTTTTATTGAAGATCAGCCTTAGTTCGTGGTGATCTGATAGTATGCATGGGATTATTTCAATATTTTTGTATCTGTTAAGGCCTGTTTTGTGACAGATTATATGGTCAATTCTTAAGAAGGTAACATGTGGTAGCCAATTTCCTCAGAAAGTTGGTCATACTTCTACTGGAAGATCCAGCAATACCATTCATGGGCATATACTCAGAATATGCTCAGAAGAATTTGTAATAAGGACACATGCTCCACTATGTTTATAGCAGCCTTATTTATAATAGCAAGAAGCTGGAAAGAACACAGATGTCCCTCAACAGAGGAATGGATAGAGAAAATGTGGTATATTTACACAGTGGAGTACTATGCAGCTACTAAAACAATGAATTCATGAAATTCTTAGACAAATGGATGGATCTGGAGGACATCATCCTAAGTGAGATAACACAATCACAAAAGAACACACATGATATGCACTCATTGATACGTGGATATTAGTCCAGAAGCTCAGAAGACCTAAGATACAATTTGCAAAACACATGAAACTCAAGAAGAAAGAAGACCAAAGTGTGGATACTTCAATCCTTCTTACAAGGGGGAACAAAATACCCATGGAAGTTACAGTGACAAAGTTCAGAGCAGAGACCGAAGGAATGACCATCCAGAAATGACACCACCTGGGGATCCATACCATAAACAGCCACCAAACCTAGACACTATTGCTGATGCCAACAAGAGCTTGCTGACAGGAGCCAGATATAGCTGTCTCCTGAGAGGCTTGGACATTGCCTGAATAGTACAGACGTGGATGCTCACACTCATTCATTAGACAAGGTACAGGGTCCACAATGAAGGAGCTAGAGAAAGTACCCAAGGAGCTGAAGGCATTTGCAGCCCCCTAGGAGGAACAACAATATGAACTAACCAGTAACCCCAGAGCTCTCTGGGACTACAACACCAATCACAGAAACCACAAGAAGGGACAGTGGCTATAGCTGCGTATGTAGCAGAGGATGGCCTAGTCCGTCATAAATGGGAGGGCATTCACATTAGACTGGACAAAGAGAGTCATATAATAAACAGTAAGATTAATAAGATATTCTTCATTCAGAAATTATACTGTGGTAAACTTACTGTGGAAACCCTTTTTCACTAAAAAAAAGAACAAAATACCAATGTTCCCACTAAGCTGGTTGTTTTCCAGAGAAATAACATGCATAAGCCTTAAATTTAAAAAGTTACAAACAAGAGAATAACCTTAATGTAAATATCTTGAAAAAATATAGCTATTGAAAGGGAGAAGATATTATTTAAAAAGTCCAGTGTAAGTCAACAGGTAAGGATTTGAGTATGGCCACAGAAGATAAACAAGCGAATAAGCAAAGAATGGTCTATATTTCATCTGAATCAGTATTCCCACTTTCCTTGTGATAATTCCCTATAGTTTTGCAAAATGTTAATTCTGGGGAATATGAGTAAAGCAAGTGGCAGCTTAAAATCAAAACTGTGTGGAATACAAGTCCACCTCAAGTTAAAACCTTGGCTCACGACTAAACATTTCTATCATAAACTCCAAAATACTCATGAATTATATCAAAGGCCATCCCTTTTACTTCTATAATTATTAGATCACAGTGTCTAGATGGTGGTAAGATGATTAAAAGATGAAGTTGATCATATTTTCTGAGTAAATGTAATGTGCTGTGGTCACCTTTCCATGCTGATAATTGTCCTACAAATCTTGGATGTGAGTCTGCTTCCAAATTTTAGTACACAGAGAGATGAACTTAACCTGAACTGTGAATCCAATCCCTGTCAGTGAAATTTAGCCAAGCAAAATTACCAAGAAGTGAAAATATGAATAAGAAAAGGGGAGAGTATTATCATGATGAAAGATCTATTTCAGGCAGAAAAAAAATGTAGAAATATTTTGTCCCTGTCATCTAAGGCTAAAATTTTATAAAGAGTGTAATAAAAGTCAAAGTAAAAACAAGTGGGAAAATTCAGAAGTATCAGTAAATTCAAAGGAGAAGCACAAAAAATCAGTATTATGGCCAGTAAATATAGAATATTTTGAAATTAAATAATGTTAAAGTAGTACAAATTGCAAAGCCCTTTAATACACAGATCATAAAATTGTACTCCACTACCACTGTGGTTGATGTTTCTGATCTACCACATACAAAGTCAGAATAGAAAAGAGGTGTGCAACAATGGGGGATGGGGAACTGGGGGTAGCCACCAGACATTCCCAGATGTCAGAAAAGCAAGAGGCTCCCAGGACCCAACAGGGATGAGATTAGCTGAAATACTCACGGAGGGGGGGGGGAACTCTAAAGACCATATCCAGAGGTTAGGCAAGGCCCCCAATTGAGGGATGGGGAGACCCACTTATCTCCAAAATTTTAACCCAGAATTGCTCCTGTCTAAAGGAAAAACAGGGTGAAAGAGTGTAGCAGAGACTGAAGGAAAGAGCATCCAGAGACTGTCCCACTGGAGATCCATCCCATATGATGACACCAAACCCAGACACTATGGCTAATGCCAAGAAGTGCTTGCTGACAGGAGCCTAATATGTATGTCTCCTGAGAGGTTCTATCAGAGCCTGACTCATACAGATGCAGATGTTTTCAGTGAACTATTGCACTGAGCAGAGACCCCAATCGAGGAGTTAGAACAAGGACTGGAGGAGCTGAAGGAGTTCACTAACCCATAGGAAGAACAATATCAACCAACCAGATCCTCCAGAGTTCACAGGGACTAAACCACCAACCAAGAAGACTCATGATTCCAGCTGCAGATGTAGCAGAAGATGGTCTTATTTGACAACGATGGGAGGTGAGGCTCTTGGTCCTGTGAAGGCTCCATGCCCTAGTGTAGAGGAATGTTAGGGTGGTGAGATGGGAGTGGGTGGGTGTGTGGGAAAGCACCCTCATAGAAGCACAGGGAGAGGGGATGCAATGGAGGCTTGAGGAGGGGAAACCTGGAAAGGGGATAATATCTGAAGTGTAAATAAATAATATATCCAATAAAAAAAATTTTAAAAAGAGAATAGACTAACGATAATGGAATAGAAGTGTCCAGAACTGAAGAAATCTCTTAATGTGTAAATCAAAAGTGTTTTGATGGATTTTATAAAAATTCAACCTAACCTCTTAACACAGTCATAAGTTTACATTTAAAAAGCCAATGTAAACAAAGAACAGTCCATGTCTCTAACCTGCTGGCCTGTTCCCGGTATTCTCAGTCTTTCAACACTGAAAGCCACATGCACATTCAACTTCATATGCTGTCTTCTGGATTCCTTTATCTTGGCAAGACTTCCTTAATCAGTGGAAGAGAAAATTTAAATTGACTAAATAGTTCTTTTAAATGTTGGGCTTATTTGTTTAGAAAACAGCTTTAAACAACAGGGGGACTATAACTGGAGGACATTGTACATTTAATTTAACTCCAAAAAGTATGTATCAAGGGTCTGTAAATGTACCCAGATGAAAATTAAATTTGTCCCAGTTTTGCCTCAGAGTGGCCATCATATATTCATTTACTTATTTTTGTAATAAAATAGGTTGCTTGTTTTGCATTAAATTGTTTTAAATGTTAGATTATACTCTTAAGAATATTATCTTCATATACATTAAGTCATGTATAAAATAATATACAGGTGTAATTTATTCGAAGACTTAAAACTGTAGGGTTGCCAGTCATACCAGAAAACCTTGTCATTTCTTTTTTGTAAAATATGAAAGCAAATGAAGAAAGTCTAA
>CACVCL010022806.1:0-31825 GCA_902729485.2 Mus minutoides
GAGGTCAGAGGAATTCACACCTGAAAAGATAAGAGGGAAAATACCAAACTTCTTCTTAGCAGACCTCGTGGAAGACCTCATAATACACATGATAATTGGTAGATCTCAAATGAACCTTTGCTCCTATACTAGGGGAAAATGTCTCTTTTAAATGCTCTTCTTGTTCTGAATAAAATGCCCAAAACTATGACCCAGAAGGGTCAATGATTTCCAAATAACTGTGCCCTTGAAGAGGGATCAAGAACTCAAAAATAGGATCATGAAAATATCCAGCACATTGCAGTGAAAATTCTTATCTGCTACCAGAAAAAATTACCAGGCCTTCAAGAGGCATGAAAGTACAACTTCATAGATGTAGATGATAGAGTTGATAGGGATGTTTAAAATGGTTATTATATCTGTATCTCATATGTTCAAGAAGTAAGTGCAACATGAGCATATGCATAGTAGACCCCCAACTCAACTTCTGGAGCTGAAAACTACAAATGGAAAAACATGTGGTCTTGGATGATAGAAGGGATTGACAGGAGAGAGGTATTCAGAAGAAAAGATTAATGAGCATAAAGACATAGCAAGTGGAAACATCAGAAATGAAAGACACAGAAGTAAGACTTGAAGTGGCCTAAGACATGTGCCAGTGGATCCCCAAATGGGTTATGCACAGAAGATAAATAATTTAAGAAGTAATAGACAAGAATTTTTTAAGTTGATGAAATTATGAGCCCCTATATTAGAAAAGATTATGAAAAACTGAGTGAACTCCAAAACTCAGGAACACATGAGGAAGACTACCCCGAGGTACAGTGTACTTGCCGTGTTTAGATACAGAGGTAAGAGAAAAAGATTGTTAAAGCTAAAGGAAAAGCATACAAATGAATGATTTCTCATCAGAACTGATGCAGCCTAGGGTGGAATGGAGCAATGTCTTTTAGGTACTCAAAAGTACCTCTGTGTACAGTTTAGGGAAATGGTTCTTAGCTACAAGACCAGAGCATGAATTGTTACAAGGACGAAAACAGACACTTCCTTGGTATTGCGCTGCACACAGCACTAGGTAAGGCACATGCAAACACAAATATAAGACAGTTCAATGTTCTTGTGCATCTAAAATGTGAGCTGTCTTATTAAGTGCTAGTAGTGTGTGGCATGAGGAAATCTCTTACACTGTCGATGACAGTTTAAAGGACGCAGGGACTTTGGAAATCAGCTTTGCAAGGTTTTTAAAAATGTCAAGCATCTAGCATGTGACCCAAGCTCCTTCTCTGAATTTGCACAAAAGACTTAAAAGCAGATGTCCGTACAGGGACGCTTCCAGGAGTGTTTTTATGTTAAGCAGATGTGGAAGTGATGCTTAGTATCTGCTAATGAAAAACCAGCCATAGACTGTGGCTACGAACGGGAGAGAGAATATAGTCTATCATTTGACTTATACAGTATTCTAGAAAATATAAGAAATTCTGTTATGACAGATTGTGCAGTGGTAGCAGTTGGGTATGGACTAGACAAGCCTGATTGTGCAGTGGTAGCAGTTGGGTATGGACTAGACAAGCAGCAATAGGGGGTATAGGGCATAGGGGACGTTTCTGAGGTGCTGTATGCATTCTTTACCTTGACATAATGATCTTTGCATGGTATATAGATGTGTCAGAACTTAGACTGTGTGCTTTAAACAAGTACAGATTCCCACATGTCAATTATACTTCAGTATATTTGTTTTAATATTTTACAGAGGTACCCGAACAGCTATGCTTCACAGTAGGTAACTTAATCAATCAGTCTAGGTGTCAGTCCACAGATGAATCAATAAAGAAAATTCACTCGTGTGTTTGTGTGTATGTGTGTGTGTGTGTATGCACATGCACGCATGCACGGATGTTTTATTTGCCAAAAAGAAGAATGAAATTATATTGCTTGCAGAAAGCTTGAAATTATTATATTTAAGTGAAATAAGCCAAGCTTAGATAACAGATATTGCATGTTGTCTCTCACATGTGGATGCTAGCGTTTCATATAGATATATAAGGTATGCTGGGTAGTTTTATGTCAACTTGACATCAGAGAGGAGGGAACCTTAATTGAGAAAATGTCTCCATAAGATCCAGGTGTAGGCAAGCTTGTAGGACATTTTCTTAATTAGTGATTGTTGTGGGAAGGCCACCTATTGGAAGTGGTGTCCATGCCTAGGCTGGTGGTCCTGGCTTCTATTTAAAAAAAAGCAGGCTGAGCAAGCCATGGCAGGCAAGCCAGATAGCAGTACTTCTTCATGGCCTGTGTCAGCTCCTGCTTCCAGGTCCCTGCGCTGCTTTAGTTTCTGCCTCCCTCAATAGACTTTGATACATAAGGTAAGAAACCCTTTCCTCCCCAAGTTGCTTTGGTCATGGTGTTGCATCATAGTAATAAATGCCATAGCTAAGACATAAGGATATAGAAAGGGAAACACTCCAGCAGTCACAGTGTATCACAACTAAGAGACATGTCATTGTTCCCATGGCTATGGTCCACAGCTAAGACAGAGATGCCACCATGTGTGCTGTAAGCAGAAAGCAGATGGCCAGTTCCCAATCTGACCTTTACCTTGTGCATTCACTAGTCCCTCCCACCCCCAGTTGTTCTCTGCTCTCTCTTCTATATAATGAATAAGACCTGGTCTGTTTTGAAAGCTTCTACATTTGTTCAGTTATAAATACTTCACATTAGGTTTTTGTCAAATCTTTATTAAATGGCCAATTATGTTTCATTTTTCCTGTGTAAGAGATTTACCAAGACAAAAAAAATTAACTGTTTTGATGATATAAGCATCAAAGCCATCACAAATCGCTGGTTGCTAGTTTCTATTCTTTAAACAGGTTTTTAATTTTATTATTACATTAATTCCAAGCTGTCCCTAAAAACTGGGCTTTCTATATTCTATAGTGGCCCTTCATGTTAATGCAATTAAACAAGGAAGGCTACATGTTATGGATCTTACTCTGGGGTTCCGAGCTTTCAGTCTTAAAAGGAATTCTGACTGTCCAAACTCCACAGTGGTGCAGCAACCAAGAAAAGTATGGTTAATTAAGGCTGAGCTCAGGTTGATCCTAAAGGTTAGAAGGCAATGCCACAGACATTGTTAGGGCTACTGCTTATTCAGATAACTCAATCCAGTGCTTCAGTTATTTCATGTGTCAGCAGTTTTGTCAGAAAGACTGGAGGAACTTCCCTCGATGACTCCACTGACGTCTGTCTTTCTCCAGGAATTCAGCTCAGCCTGGGGGAAGCAAAGGTTGAAGAAGAAGAGGGGCAGTCACTGAAGCAGGGAACAGCGGACTGTGGAAAGGATAATAATGTTGATAATGGTGATTCCTAAATTCTGTAATCATAGTCAGCTGCTATGCCTTTGCTACAAATTTCTCTGAAGCTGACAATTTTTATATTTTTATATTTACTTATTTATAACATTCAATCATGTCTGCATTTTTCATATAGACACCCCTTCCCACCCCTGATAGTTATTTTTACCCCTTCCTCAAAATGAATTTTATATACTCTAGCATTTCCAAATTTAGCTGGCTTGTGTGTGTGTGTGTGTGTGTGTGTGTGTGTGTGTGTGTGTGTGTGTGCGCGCGCGCGCGCGCGCGCGCGCGCGCACGCACACGCACGAGCGTGCATGAGCATGTAGCGCCCAACCCTGGAAAGGATGCAGATTTTTCTTACTGTGTCTTGAGTTTGAACTAAAACCCTATTGTGCATATTGAATTCAACAGAGCAAGTGTGTCATTTTTCAACCATTTAAAAATAGATACCTAAAGAAAAGTTGTTTTCCTAAGTTTTCTGTAGCAGATACAATAGACTTTCCCTGAAATCAGTCCACCTTCCTAATAATGCTAGTGGAAGTTTATCAAATCATTTGGTGGATCAAGTTCAGCACATTTTAACATGAAATAGAACATGTTTCACAATATCAGTCTACATTGTCAAAGCATTAAAATGTATAGTGTAAATATATACCATTTCTATTGAGTAATTATACCTTAATAAAGCTGGAAAAATTAAAAAGAAAATAAATGTAAAAAATCAGAGTACATTACACTTAATAAATACAGGAAATGTTTCCTGCAACATGTTTAGTTGTATGGACAGAATCAAATGTTCAAAAGGCCTTTCTCAATGGGTTGCCTTTCTTGGTCCTCAGTGTGTGAATAGAGCAGAGGTCTTGCCAGTTACATGCACTTATTCAGGATGTTGAAGGTGTGTCCAGGTATTTGGTTAAGCATTCTTAGTGAGGGCAATTTGGTATGCTAACACTTCAGTCAGAGACAGGGCTGGAGACTGCCTTGCCAAATGTCAGTGCACCTCATCCCAAAAGTTTTACAGCTGATTGGAGTAGGATAGAAGAGAATCTTTGCTACCTAGTTACCTTCCAGCTGGAACATGTTTTTTTCCTAACTAACTTTGCTCACACAAAATATGATTTCTTGTTCTTCATATCATTTAGCTTCAGTTTGCAACCATGCCATAAAGGGTCAGAGTACATCTTGACACTTGTCAGCTCCATAACTGTGGGAACCAGTCCTTTATAGTAAGTCTCTACCTTTCTGCTCTGATATCTTGATGAAAGTCTCCCTTTTACTCTTTTGTTTTCCTTTCCCAGCATATGAATCTTATCCTAATCCCAGAACACCTGACTATGATTATGTTGTCACACGGCACTGTTGCTTCAATCACAGACAATCCAAGTGGGCCCAACCTTTTCTGCCAACCTAGTTAAAAAGGAACTTGCCTCGGGCTGAAGACAATGCAGAAAGTCAGTATTTAATATTGGGATGCAGTGAATTCCCCATGAGGACCCTTTTGCCAACTTAGATGTGGGAGGCTGATAAAGGGCACTGTGACGAGTTTCACTGAGAGAGAACCCCAGCTCAGTGCCAGGAAACAGACACTTCATCTAGTCCTCCAACTTCAGGACACCCAGGTCTTACCAAACTGAGTAAGATGGGGGATGCTTCTTGCTGAGATCCTCCAGCTTAAAACCCAGGCTACTGCTACCTTGACCTCCTTCTAGTGAAACTCTACAGGACAGAGCCAGACTGAGTCACCCCATACTTTACACCACAGAATTGAAATAATACGTGATTTTAGCCACTAGACAGAAAACAAGTGCTCACAGTGTTTTCTGTGACTGCACTAACGGGGGCTCGGGGTCCAGTCACCTGTGTGAAGTGGCCAAGTGCAGTGCACCCGTTGAGCTGCTGTGGTCTAGTGGATGTCATGACTATACAGATAGTGGGGCTCATAGTAGCCATCTTGTTTCCAGATCTCCCTGAGGTAGAGGCTGGGATTACTCTGCAGGAATCTTACACAGTATTCCTCTTGGATCCCAGCATACCAGCCTAATGCCCATTTCTAGAGGCGTTACTAGCATCTAGAATAAGGAACCATGCCTTAGAGGGTCAGAGTACAGCTTGACACTTGTTAGCTCCATAATTGTGGGGGCCAGTCCTTTACAGTAAGTCCCTACTTACTGGTTCTGTTTTCTGATATCTTGATGAACATCTTGGCTTTACTGTTTTGTTTTGCTTTGTTTTGTTTTACCAGCATACAAGAGTCTTATCCTAATCCAGAACATGTGAATCTAGCACAAGTGCAATTAGTTGAATTGCTTAAATATAAAGTAATTTCTAGGCTAGGACCATGGACCAATGGTAAAAGTACTTGCTGCTCAATCATGAGGACCAATATTCATGTCACCAGAACCCACATAAAGTCAAATGCACACCACCACTGGAGTTCCAGCACTCCTGTGACCAAAGGGGGAGGTGGGCACAGGAGAATCCCTGGACGCTCAAAGCCCAGCTGGCAATGGTGATGCACGTAGTGGTTATGCAGCAAATGGGAAAAGAGAGGACTTCCACAAAAGCGTTTCCTCACCCGTGCTGTGACAAAAACATGTGTGCCCTCCTACACAGAGAAATCATACCACACACAATTCACTCAATTTTAAAAAGTAATTCTATTACAAGCTGAACCTGGTCTGTTTCCTTTCTAAACCTGTTCTGTTGTTGAATCCACTGACACCTGAGAGTTTATTTGAATCTCTGAAGTATCTGTCACCTCTCATTTCATGAAAGCATCTCTATTTAAAAAAAAAAAAAAACGAACTTATTTCTATTGTGTTTATGTATGTGAGTGTGTGTGCATGTGCACGTGCGGGTGTATGCTTGTGTGCAGGATTTATGTGCACATATGTGTGAGTGTGTGAGTGTGTATTTATGAGGTTAGATCACATAGGGATGAGAATAGACAAAGGAGGGAAGAAGTACAAGGACAGAGTCTAAGAGTGCTGGTGCAAGCATGGGAGTCAGCAAAGGCAACTGGAGAAAGTCAGGGAAGGAGAGAAAGCTCCCAGAAAGGCACCAATTCCCCAGGTCAAGTGAAGAACATGCTTTACAAAGCGGAAACACATGCCAAATGCCTGTGCTCCGTCAGTTGTGACTAGGTCAAAAAAAAAAAAAAAAGACTATTGGATTATGCAATGGGAAGCTCATACACTCATGGTAGAATCAGTTTTATTAGCATTGAGGAGAAACCCAATGACGGTGTACTCAGCAGAGGTTTGGAGAAGAGGCATGTAGACTGTGGGTAGGACAGTGCTCTCAAGGATATTGGTTGTGAAATCAAAAAATAAGATAGACACATGGGGATAGAAGTAGAACTGAGACCGGGCAGGACTTTTTTTAAATGAGAGACAATACTTTTGTGGGGTAATAAGGATGGTGCTCTGGGACAGAACTGCTTGCAGCAAAGTTGCTGAAAAGGTAAGGTTGTCTCCTGTCCAGTGAAGAGCTGAGACCTAAGAGGTCTGTCCCCACTAATGATGGACTGAGCAATGTTCATGGGAATTGCTGTAGCTGGGGTATAAGCTGTAGCAGTAGGAAGCAATGTTACAAGTTCTTATCCCCATAGTTCAGGTTTCTCAATGAAATCATAAGACAGATGACCAGATTAGAAACATGATAGGGTTGGGAACAGTAAGAAGTCTGCAAAGAAAGTGTGCCAGGTGACTCTCCATACCAGTAGGTACAGGTACAGCTGAGAAGAGGGTTATAATGATGCATGCATTTCCCCATGCCTTTATTTTTACACAAGTGCATCCTCTCAGAATGTCCTGCTTTTTTTTATTCACTTGTCTTTCAACTTCAGGCTGAACTGATGCTTAAGCCTATCAGCATTGGTTAATTACTCCCTCCATGAAGTGATTAAATACTGTGTGTATCTGTCAGTTATCATAGTAACCACATTGCAACAATTTGTTTCCTCTCTCCCCCACTGGTCATTCCTTTGCCTGTAATTTGGCATTCTTCGTTTTCAGCATGATGGGAGGCCCATGCGTGGCCTACATTGGCTGCCTACTGTGTCCAATTGAATCCCATGGAGAGAGCCTAAAGAGTTGGTTGGTAGAAGAATTAGAATCTACAGAAAGTGTGGTGACATCTAAGACCAGACTTGGATGCTCTACAAGTGGAGGCAACCTTTGCCTGAGGGTGGGTACTTTAGTATGGAGTGAAACATACCCTGAGTCTGAATTGATTTAAAAAAAAATGCTTACTACTGTAGAGTTCTTCTTGAAGATTAAAAAGAATCCATCCATCTGGAAGCATTTCATGAATGAGAATACACTACATAGTACAAGATATTGCTTTAATAAATCTCTGTTATTAGATGATAACCATGTGAGGAAATTGTACATCTGCTGGAGCATGGACAGTGTAACAAAGGCTGAGTGAGGATGGGTTAAAGATAAAAAGACTACAGCTAGATTTTTTTCACTTTTGGCCTCGTTACTCTTAGAAGTTTCAGTGGAAGATTTTTATCATGAGTTCTTTCCTGTTCCAAGGCCTCTCATTGTTTCTGAGCCAAGAGTTAAGATGCGACCTACTTTTTAAGCCACGTGATATTATAGATTTAAAGAATTGGCAATTCTGCAGGAGGTAAGGGGTGATGAGCTGCTGACCTGACTATAGAAGTCAGGTGACACATTGGAGAAGCTAGAGATAGAACCCCAGGAGCTGAAGGGGTCTGCAACCCTAGAAGAGGAACAACAATATGAACTAACCAGAACCCCCAGAACTCGTGTCTCTAGCTCCATATGTAACAGAAGATGGCCTAGTCGGCCATCATTGGAAGGAGAGGCCCCTTGGTACTGCAATCTTTATATGCCCCAATACAGGGGAACGCCAGGGCCAAGAAGTGGGAGTGGGTGGGCAGGGGAGCAGGGAGGGGGAAGGGGGGAGAGGACTTTCGGGATAGCAGTTGAAATGTAAATTAAGAAAATATCTAATAACAAAATTGAAAAAAAAGAAAAAAAAAAGAAGTCAGGTGACAGTTGCTGATGTCATCATGCTTAGGTTGTTAATTGTATGTATCAAGGAGGTCAGCCTGATATAACATTCCAATATTCAGGAGACTTTCTAACACACTGGGGACATCACCAATTCTGTGACAACAAAGAGTTAGACCTTGATGTTGGCAGGAAGTGGATTTTTAAAAATAGTTTTGCTAATGCTTGGTGTTAACTGCTCATATCTACCTCAGTTATCTTTTAACTTTTAAGGTTTTTTTTTTTTTTTTTTAAAGACAAGACCATACTGTCTTCTCTCCAACTACTCATTCCCTGGATACCACTCACCATCTTGGAGTTAGATAGACTCTGTTACCCACTCTTCTTCAGGAACTGGAAACTTCAACCTCCTGCTGCAGCTTAGTTTCCAAGTTAGCCATCTTTGGGTTCCCAAAGTTTTAATCCCCAGGTTCCTTTGAGCGATCTTCTTCTGTGGCTGCACTCAATACTTCATTACCATTCAGAAAAAGAGGTACAACTCTTGAATGTGATACATCACATCCTATTCTCTCAAAGGAGCTCAGGTAGCTCAGTGTCTCTTACTCCACGGCTTCTCTTATACCTAGTGGTGGTCCCTAACCCCATCACCTAGGTTTCTTCTGGATCACTACTCTCTTCCCCAACAGCTCCCACTCTCACCTTTCATCATTATTTGAGTTTCTCTCATACTTTTTTCCTTGTGGCTCCCTTCACCTTTGCCATTCTAGTCTAGACCTCATGACACATCACTCTTTGTCATGTGATAAATCTACTTATAGACCTTGACCCCACCATCAGCCTTCTCCTTAGTCCTTTTGGGTTCATTGAGCTAAAAAGTAAATAACCATGGCACCGCTGACTGCTGAGTGCTTTAAACTTCTCAAGATTCTTAAATATCCCTGCTTATCTACTGTTTCCCCTCACAATAGCTCCTTCATATCTCTACCACTTCGCCACTTAAAAAATATACTCTACCAGTTTCCTCAATCCATGTTCACCTGAGAAGTGACATACATTAGATATAGAACTTAAATGATAGATAAATTTAAATTCTCACCCAGCCACTAATGGCCACAACCTTCAATACCGTCCAACTTTCCCACCCTATTTAAAGAGAGAGGTCTTCCTTCATCTACTGGAGACATGCCTTCAACCATTATTGTGGCTTAGTACATGCCAATAATCATTGTGCTACTACTAGGGGTATGAAAGATAGAAAAGAACTTAAAATACAGTAGGTGAAATGTACCTATGAATGAATTATAAAAATCGTAGCCATGGGAATATGAATAGAGTATCAAATGCTATGGCACTAAATGCTGCCTGATTCAACCTGCATTGGCAGGAGGAAGTGAAATGCCAAATCATGAGAGGCATTCTGACTGGGATATTGCTTGACCCAATATTTAAACAAGGATTAACCATTAACTAGGGAAGGTTGGGGTTGAAGGAAGGAAACAGGAAAGCCAAAAATTGGAAAGAGAAAGAGAAGGAAGAGGGAGTGGGTAGAATAAAAATAAGAAGTTTGATGCATCCCACAAATAACTTCACATTAAACAATCTCCGCAGTGGTTATTTATTTATTTATTTATTTAGTCTTCTCATTTTTTAAAAAAATTTCATCTAGTATATAACATCATTATCTATTTGGTCACTAGAAGTTTTGATTACTCCCTCTTGTTTCCTTACCAACTCCTTCATTTGTAATTACCTTCTGTTGATTCTACTCTAGCAGCATTTCTTAGGCGTCTCTTCTTTCTCTATCTCTGCCCAGGGTTGGTCCAATAGGCTCACAATTGATGCTACCCTTGCACTCTTTCTATAACAATCATTCTAATCTGTACAACTGATCCCATTCCTGCCCAGCCCCAAACTGGCTGTTCCAGCAGGGCAATAAAGACTTTCCTCATACAACCTCTGCTCCTCCTGTTATAGTTCTCACTCTCTGACCATCACGTTGTCTCTGGACTCTAGCACATTTTATCAGTACTTTCTCTAGCATAACTTTTTATTTCAAGTATATGAATCTCTCCCCTTATAGGAACAAGAACATTCATGTTACTTTTTATTTTTTAAGCCAGTCTCACTACATTATTCTGACTGGCCTAAAACTCTCCATATAGACCAGGCTGTCCTCAGTTTTCCAGAGATCCACCTGCATCTGCCTACCATGTGCTGGGATTCAAGTCATGATCCAGTATGTCTGGTTCTTATGCCACATTTTAATATACACATTTTTATGATAAATAGTAGTTCAGTAAAATCATATAACATGTAGAGTATGTAAGTGCTCATAGTAAAAAAGCATATAAATTCTATGATAAAAAATAGTAAACAATTTAAAGTAGGGTGCATCTTAATACTGATACAACAGCAATAGCAGCTTTTAACTGTTTTACCTGTAAGATTTCTACTTTTTTTTAGGCCGGTTCTTACCAAGTTGCCCAGGCTTCCCACTGCCTCAGTTTTCCAAGTAGCTGGGACAACTGGCAGAAGCCTCCATGCCTAGCCTAGTTTTTGTTTTCTGAGCCTTTTATGCCATAAGAATGATCAAATGTACAATATATAGTGGTTTATTACTATTGTAAACATTATAGCTGCCCACAAAATGACATTCTATTACAAATCCTTACTTTATTTTCAGTGATCATATCCCTTATTTTTACATATTATCAAACTGTCTAGCATCTTCAAAAGAGCTCTGCTGGATTTGGTGGTGCTTGCCTTATTCCTAGCATGCAATAAGTGGAGGAATGAAGATGTAAAGTTAAATATCATCCATGACTAAACAGTTCCTGGACAGAATGGGCTCCATGAAAACCTGTCTCAAACCACAAACAAACAAAGAACCTTCTAGCTGGTTCTTAGATGTACCTCTTCTATATATCTATATTATAAACATAGATGTGGATCTCATAAACAGAACTGCCTCTTAGGTACTAAATACTGTCCCCAGGACCACTTTCCAATGACAGCATCAGAGATGATCCTGAAGCTGGGAATATGGCTTGGTGCACTTGCAAGAAGCACTTGCCCAGCNTACATAGGTATGATGAATGATTAGTTAGTTTTATCGTTGCTGTGATGAAATAGCTGAGAAAAGGGAGGGTTCCTTTGGCTTATAGTTCTACTACACACTCCATTGTGGAAGGGAAGGGATCAAGACAGCAGGAGTTTAAAGCAGCTGGTCACATTGCATCCACAGCTCAGGGTGCTCTATCCCTGAGGGTAGGTTATCCCATCTCAATTAACTCAATCAAGATGGAAAGCCATCTTCCAGGTAATTATAGATAACATGAAGTATATAACTGATATTAACCATCACATGAATGAGTGTGTGTATGTGTATTTTTGTGTGTTAGTACTGGAGTTTGAACCCAGGCCATGAATATTCAAGAGAAGCATGATATCCCTGAACTCTCTGCAAAGAATTAAATATAGTTTTTAAATGTAAGTGCACCTCATTCAATATTAAGGAGATATTTCTACTAGTTTAGCACATTCATGACCTTGAGTTCTATCTGTAACAGTCAAATATTAGGGCAGATTTATTCTCAAAGCTTATTTATGGTTTATCTGAAATTCAAATTTAATGGAGTACCTTATATTCTTATTTGCTAAGTCTGACAGCTCTAGACTAGCAAGCTGGTGTCCACTGGGAGCTACATCACTGCCAGCAAAGACATAGGCTGGTAAGGAGCAAAGTGGGAACCAGGCTTCATGATAAAGCTGCCACAGGCCACAGAGAATCCTTGGCAAGGCATTCTGGAAAATAGAGGGTCCATGCTGAAATCATAAAGATTTTATTTGACTGCTGGAACATGGACAGCAGATAAAATAGAAAGGACTAAAGGCTGAAGGTAGAGTTCAGGGTATATGTACTTAGCATGTGTGAGGCCCTGGGTTCAACCCCAAAGAGATGAAGCAGTGGGAAGAGGAGGACAAAGAAGAGGAGGAAGAAGACGAGGAAGAAAAAGAAGAAGAAAGAAGAAAGAAAGAAGAAGGAAAGAAGAAAGACTCAGACTATGTTTGTAGTGTCATAACTTCCTGTTGCAGATAGCCATGGGGCTAATTGTAATTGATGTTAATTCTGTTCTCCCTTGAGGGTTTCCAAGAAGGAATGAGTCAGCACTCAGGTGATTTCCTGTAAACCTACTTCCCACCTTAATTTATAAATAAATGCTAGAGCTGGGCAGAGAAAGAGGGGAAGGTAGAGCTGAAGGTTTTGGAAGAGAAAGAGAGAAAGTGAGAATGACAGAGGAGGAAGAAGGAAAGTGGAATAGAAGCATCTGGCCTGGAGAAGCCGCAAGTTCTAAGGGGTCTCTCCTATGGGGAAGATGGTAGTGTAGTGGTAGATCTGCCCAATCTAGGCGCATAGCATGCATTCATATTAATTGAGTTGTGTTTTCATTGCCCGGGCTTATTTGGGTTGGATATTTACCACAACTTCCTTTATATAACAAATTATTTATACTGTTAGTATTTCCTAACATACTTATTAATTTTGTGTGTTGGAAGGGCATATATTATAGTGTTTTCTTCCCTCTATTTGGGTCCTGGGCATTGAACTTGAGTTCTTTATCTTTTGAATCATATTGCCAGCCCCTATGGAATTAAATTTGAACAGCCACTCTAACCTAAATTGGGTAATTCCAGGAATAAACATTAGTTTGCAGACTGCATTTTCTCATCTGGTCCCCTTACCATCATGAACACCAGAAAATATCTAAATGCCTTTATGTCACAGTATGTGTAGGCAGGCTCCAGACATACTCACTCTGAGTCTTTAAGAAGAATTACACTCATATAGTTATACATATTTTCGTACATTAACATTTGGGAGGTTGGTCTGCCATTGTATGTTTCTCCAGGGAGTCAGGCCAAGTTGCTCTCAGTTCTGTTCACCAAAGCTGCTTGTAGATAGTGGCAGAGATCGAGTGGGGCTTTGAGGATGAGCCAGCTGTAACTTCCTCCTTAAGGCTCGAGTCATGGCAGGAGTGAGTCCAGTTCCTGTTTCCATGTTTTCTTTATTGTTAAGAGGGGCCTTTTTCTAACTGGACTTTTCTCAGCAGTTTCCGGAGATTGATTTGGCTTTTACCAGGAGTAAATAAGACATTTGCTGACACCCTGGAGTTAGGTTTCAGGGTAATACGCTGCAGATCAGAGACAGTAACTAGTAAAGTCCATTCCTCTGGTGGTGATGGCACAAGTGTCTTTCTTTTGTCAATACTCTGGGTCTTTTTTAATTTCACAGTGAGCAGATCTTTAACTGTTATATGCATGAGTCCATCTTTCTTTAATGGATCAACCTGAAGTTCTTTAGTGATACCAGATTTTCTGAGCAGCAAAGGTGCTAAGAGTGGTCTAGGTGGAGGAAGGGAGAAGGAGGAGGAGGGGGAGGAGGAGACGGTGGAGTGGGAGGATGACTGGCTGGCTGTATGGGAGGAAGTGTGGTTTGGGATTCCCCATGGGTTGTTGGAGTACAGGCAGGCACAGTTATAAGTTTATCACTCAGGCAATACATGTGGCAACAACTTGAACAAGATGAGTTTTCTGAGATGCTCTTTGGGTTTTCTTGAAGCTTGCACAATTCACTTTTCAAAACACACAGTTGTTGTTTTAGACTGTGAGGTTCTCTGTGGTAGACTGTATCTTTCAATACTTCTAAACTCTGGGCTACACAGGTCTGACGGCAACTGTATGTGCACCATGCTCTATTTGTCCAAAGGTTTATTGCATCTTTGATGTTAGGAAATCTGAAGTTCCAAGATGGTCTTAGCCGGTTTCTGCTTTGGGAAATAACCACTCTTTGTTGTGTGGATGGTGGAGGAGGAGCTCTCAGTAACTTAGGTGGGACCTGAGGGGCTTCTTTCTTCTTAAACACTCGTTTGGTTTTGGCTTTTAACTTTCTTCTTCACTGTTTGAACTTGGGCATGATTTTAGTCTAAGAGCCTGGGGCTAAGACAAAGTTCAGACCTAAGCCTCTTCCACACCATAAAGAAAAACTAATATACACATTTTGAATGTAGCCTGAGGAAACCATCTGATGGTTAACTCATCTTTGTTCTTTCCCAAAGGATGAGCATGATAAGCCTTCCCAGCCCAGCCTTCTAGCTTTTAGTATCTAAAGGATGGTGACACTAACGACCTTCAATAGATTGATCCCATTTTAATCTCATATCAAGAGTCCTAAGTCAGCCTACGTGTCCTAATGCAAGTTATATTTTTTCCCCTGCAGCTTTAAATACACATTTATGTCATCTGTCTGCCCAGGACTCCCCCTCCACCTCTCATTGCCATTACTCCATCTCTCATTCTTCAGAAAGCCTCTCTAGTCACACAGTACAGTGCAGAGTTACAGCCAGACACCCACTGTCTGTGTCCTAATACAAAACCTTTACCTTCCCTTTATCTGTAACTTTTATGCTTTTATGCCCCCCCCCCTTTATGGGGCCCAACCTCTCTGCAGAACAGGGATTGCTCATTCTACTAATTTCTAGACTCTTGCCTGGGTTTCTGGAAAGCAGGTACTCCATTAACTCATGTCACTAAATGTAGAAGGAATGGGATGGAAAAGAGGAAAGGCTTCAGACAAAGGCCCAGATGCTTTGAGTTTATTTAGCCTAGAGCAAAATCCCAGTCATGTGCTAGAGTCGGGTCCTTCTGGTCTATCCTAGGAGCCATCACTGTGTTCTCTAAAGCTGGAATCTGAAAGCATACAGTCTTACAGAAACCTGAACAGTAGTTCAATTTACTAAGGGGTCAGACCTCGAAATAGTTAAAAAAAAAAAAAGTTTCTTGGGAGACTGTGAGGCGGCTCTGGCACTCTGAGTTCTTGTACAAGCAAACTAAAATCCAGCTCAGGATAAAAGGTCATAATCCAGGAAAGCAAACATTAAGTCAATCACGAGCAGCCAGCTGAGCTCAGTTAGAAAACCAGACTTTCCACTGAGTGGTTCAAACAGGGAAGGCCGCTGCTCTACTTATATCTCAAGGATCCAGCATGTCCTTTGCCTCACTTCCATGTTCCCAGTGTCTTCCCCATCTGCCCTTTGGCAGATCCCTAAACCACTTCTGGTTTGGAGCTACCACCGGCAGTGGCCTGGGAGAACGAGTGAAAGCCCACAGAAGCCTTGAAGGTCAAAGCACTCACCTGTGTGGGAAAAGAGGACATGGAAAGGCAAAGAGTAACAGAGACGTGATTGGATTTCAATGATAGCACAGGAGTTTCAAAGGAATGCTACCATGTTGTTCATGTGCCTCCCACATGTGCCCTGTGGAAAATACTATCCCCCAACTAATCTACATACACACAAAATTCATGTGTATATATGCTATGTATGCATGAGTATTCATATACATACATAGCAGAACTTCAATAGTTTAAAAGATCCTTAGTAGAGTCCCGCCCTATTCCTCTATTATTTTTCATCAGAAGGAACCACCAGTCAGGTTTCTAGCTGTAAGTATGACATTTATTGTATGCATATGTAAATATAGCTACATACATGCAAACTCATCAAGACTAAGATCTTTGTGTGTGTGTGTGTGTGTGTGTGTGTGTGTGTGTGTGTGTGTGTGTGTAAAGCATAGTGGGCTGCATCCTCTCATTGAGTATTCTATTTTTAGCTCACATAGACATTTAATTTTTAAAATTATGGTCAGAGCACTTGAGATCTACACTCCTAAATGTTTAAGTGTATAGTGAGTCATTATTTTTGAAATTGGTACATAATATACTTAGTATAAGCTCATGGTATTTAGCCAGTCCTCCACAAATGAATATTTAATGTGTTTTTAGCTTATTCTATTTCCAGCAATGCTACAATGAGAATCCCCATGCATATGTGGCCAGCCAAAGTCCAGCTGAAGCAGATGGTATATTCAGAACTTAACTGAAGAATTTTATAATGCAGAGGCTATTTGCACAAATGCTGGCAGGATTAATGGAACCAATAATAAACAGCTAAGCCCCCAGGAGCTAGCAATAGTGAGTGAGAAACCTTTGCCAACTCTAGGCATGAAGGGACAGGGGAGGATACAGGCTGGTGATAGCATTGTAGGGTAGCAAGGAGAATGGATACCCCATCCCAACAGAAGCAAGCCCAAGAGAGGCATTCCATGCAGGTTAGCCTGTGAAGCTCAGGGCAGGAAGAGCTGGGCTGAATAGATCCCGCTCACTGGAGAATAATCAGTCTGGTGTGTTTTTACATAAATGTGCCACAAATCTGTTAGAAATTATTTCTGGAAGTAAAATTTTGTTGTCATTGAGAAGGAAGGAGCTAGCTAATCCCATACGATCCCAGTGACAGCCTTTCTCCAACAGGAGAATGTAATGCTTAGTTATGCACATGGCGCCTCAGAAATAAGACTACATTTCCCAGACTTCCTTGTAACCAAAGTAATGGAAAAGGAAGTGTCAAACAGCAGCTTCTGAGACTCTTGTTTGAGGTCAGCTGATTCGTTCCTTTGTCCCTTGTGCAGTTTGTTATCTGTGGTATATTTCACATGTTGCTAAGACCACACACACCATTTGGGTGATGCTTTTTGGCTGGAAGGAGCCAGGTTCCTGAGAGCTATACATAGTGAAAGCTATCCTTTTGCTCTCAAACTTACATTACCTCTGGGCTGTATTTATTTTGGTGAAAATTTAATTTGGCATGTTGTTACTTTCTGTGCTATATACTGAACCTAATCATAACATTTAATGGGTACAAAAGTATAAACACTTGAAATTTTATTTTCAAGCTGAATGCCTAATTTTAAAATTAAATATATATATGTATATATATATGTATATGTGTATATATGTGTGTGTGTATGTGTATGTGTGTGTGTGTGTGTGTGTGTGTGTGTGTGTGTGTGTACATATATATATATATATTCATTCTATGGGTCTGGAGAGATGGATCAACAGTTAAGAGCATTGGGTGCTTTTCTAGAGAACCTCAGTTTCATATCCAGCACCCACATAGTGGTTGACAGTTGTCTGGTACTTAAGCCACAGGGATATCTAACACCCTCCTCTGGCTTCCTCCTGTACCAGGTATGCATATGGTGTTAGGGTTTTGTGGCAGAAGGAAGGGTACCTTGGCAGATTGGAGCCAAGAAACACCACAAAATCGCACCATGCAACAGGCCTCACACAAGAGGTTTATTGGTGACAGGGGTATGTAGTGGCTGCCTCTGAGTGGGGGTGGAAGGGAAAGATTGTGGGCCATAAGGGCACTGTCTTTTTATAAAGGGATATAGCATGTGTACATGGGGAGAATATTCAATTCATTCTGATCATAGAAATGTATCACATTTTGGCTGGTGATGATGTAGCTGCTGTCACTGGGTTACTGAAAGTGTACTTAAGGGAGAAGATTTCCAAGATTCCTCCATCTTATTTATTATAAAATGTGAGGGAATATTTAGACTTGACTGGTGAGGCAGGACTGGGGGCTGTTGTGCTCTTTAGACTGCTTCCTGCTGTCTGGGGGCATTGACATCTCTGGGGCGCTGTTGATCCTCACCATCAGGACATATTAGGTAATCATGAGTCCAGCTCTGTGGCAGTGGATGGTAGTCCTGTAACAATAACCGATTAATTGTTAGATTAGAGGTTTTTGTTTTTGTTTTGTTTTCAATTTGTCATTGGAGAAATGTAGAGAAGCAACTGATAAAGCAGGATACAATTAACCTTAGCAGGAAAACAAGAAAAGGGGGTCAGGAAGGGGAGTAGCCACTTCCACATGAGGTTCTCAAAGACACAGGGGCTGGAGGCGTCGAGTTCTTTCTTAGGTCTTTGGAGATCAGATTGAAGTTGTTGTATTTTGTTTTTTACTATACCCAGTTGGTTGAAATAAAAGCAGCATTCTTCTTGGAGAAAGAGTCAAAGGCTGCCTTTTTCAGCTGTAAGATCTAGTCCCTATCACTTTTGAAATACCACCACTGCCAAGGAGTCAAATTGTCCTTGAAGGGTGACTGTGTTTTGGTCCACCAGTTGGTGGTCCTGGATGATCTGGGAAGAAAACTGGAAAAACAAGGACAGGGAAGTGTTTAGTCTCATTCTCCTCTTAGTGGTGACACCGACAATTATTTCTGTGACACCCAGAATGTTCAAGATTTGAACTACCTTTTTTTTTTTTTTTTTTATGTCAGGTAGCTATTAAGTCCACAACTGGAATCAGTAGGGGTTCTTCTCTATCTATCACCTCCAACTTGGGGATTAAAAATTCTAGTGCACAAAGTCCTGACCAACTAGCAGGTAGATTTTAGTAGACTTGAGTACTGCAAAGAATTGAGGTGCTAGGGATGACAGGGCACTGGGGTTGAGGTGAGATGTTGACGGTTAAGGTTTTGTGGCAGTCTTAGAAACTTAACACCATTACAAAATGTGTCCCTGACACCTTAGAGCAGTTCACTATGCCAGAGAGGGTCATATGAAAAAGGTAGGGAGTTGTGGCAACACAGGACTCAGGGCAATTGGTGAATGGTAAGTAAGGTTCTGTGACAAGGTTACAGGAGAATCTGTAAGAGGCAGCTGTGAACTAGTCTCAGAGGAACAAATAGCAAGCAATCTCCAAAGTGACCAAGTTGGGTGACATTAAGGAAGCAGGGTCCTGTTAGGGTTGATATGTAGGAATAGGAGTTATCTTGAGGTAGAAGAGTAAAGGGCTTGGGGTGGAATATCAAGAGCTTAAGGCAAATCCAGTGAGGGAGACCTCAAGCTTAAAAGCTATGGGGGTTACATAAAGGGCCCTGCCAGTTAGGGGGAAGGGGTGAGGTATGTTGATCTGGAGGGAAGAGAAGGACCTGATCCTCTCTTCCCAATGGAGCCAATGTTGATTGGGGATTGGTCCTATGGTTGGGGTAGGTAGTGGTCAGTAAACTTCCATAGCAGTGAGCAGAGATGATAGAGTAAGGATATGAATAGTGATCAGGGAGAGGCTCTGGAGTGAGAATGGTACTAGGCTTGGGTGATGCGCTAGGTAGGGTCCTGTAATTGGATGATGATGGAGGAATGGTGTTTAGCAACAGAGATATTTTGGATGTCCCAGATTTGGGGATCCACCTTGGGGGCTGGCAAAAGAAATGATGCATTGGAACCAGTAGTTTGGGAGGCTAAGTAAAGGAGGAGAGGGGCTGCTGGTGAGCTTAGGCTCCCAGTGTAGCTAGAAGATTCCTTCCCATTAAGGGGGCAGGACAAGTTGACACCACCAGAAAAGAATGAGTGTAAGGAACACCTCTAAAAATGCAACTGAGTAGTGGGGTCTGGTGAGGTTGGTAAGGCTGTTCCCTACCCCAACCATAGGAAACTGAAGAGAGATGAGTCTCTAAAACTCTGTCAGGACTGAATAAGTAGCCCCAGTGTCCAAGGGGAAGTAGGTGAGTAACCCTGATATCATAATGACTACCCAGAATTGCCTATTGGAGATGACAGTGGCCGGATGAAGAAAGCTAAAGCCCCCTCAGTTGTCTATGTTCAAGCTTAAGAGGGGTTAGGACAGGCCTGGGTCTAGGGACCAGCCTGGCCACCTTTGAAACAGGGACTCAGTGGTCCTCAAGGTTGTTAGGAGGCAATGGAGCCCAGGCAGTTGCCAGCCAAAGCAGGTTGAATGGCCTTGGCCAACATTTGGTATTTCTATTTATTGGCTTCTTCATCTCTCTCTTAGTACACCTTAATGGCTGGCACAAATTCTTCTGCCGGTAGGGTTAGAGATCCTCTCTGCAAGTACTTAAAGTTGGTCATAATGTCAAGGAAACACTGGGAAAGAATATGTCTCTGGGTTTTTAGGGTCTGGGTTAGTGTTCTGTAAGAGGGCCTTTGAGAGGCATTCTAGGAATTGAGATGAGTTTCCATGTTTCTCCTGGATGACCTCTTGAAGTTTCTCATAGTTTACTGGTTTAAAGGCAGCCTTAAGAAGAGGAGCCAGGAGCCAAGTTGTAAACAGATCTCTAGCTATAATGCCCCTGCGGTGGTGTAGTCTCATTGGGAAACCATGTTAGGATGCCTCAGCCCCAGCCAGATGTGCTGCAGGTGTGCTGTGTCTGCATGTGCTCTAGCTTGCACCCAAAGCTCTCCAGTGCTCTCTGGGAAGTAGGTTGATAATTAGTCATATGTATGTTGTAGAAGGTAAGACTATAGCATTGGGTAATATACTGAAAATTTTAAATCAAAGTCAAGGAGTTAGAGGTTTAGGACTCCAGTTTTGCTTTGTTTTTCTTTCTTTCTGTTTTCTTTTTTCCTATTTGAAAGAGTTCACTTAATTAAAGGGGGAAATATACATTGACCAGGCCATCCACGCTGGCAACCCCCCAAAAAGGGAGAATTGTGGCTGGCTTAGATCCAGTGGGAGAGATAGACAGGGCCCACTGTGTATCTGAAGCCAGTAGTGTGTGTGTGTGTGTGTGTGTGTGTGTGTGTGTGTGTGTGTGTGTGTGTGTGTAGTGAAAGGGGAGTTGTTAGAACAGCCTACTGCCTGAAAGAGAGGAGAGACAGAAGGTGCTGGAGGAGAGTGAGTCAGCAGGTGGACCAGAGATAAGGGATAGGGGGCCAGCATGTCTTAGACCCCCAAGGGGGAAGCACAGAGGCACCAGGATATCATATTGAGTCTCAGTATGAATGTTAGGGTTTTCATGCAGAAGGAAGGGTACCTTAGAAGATTGGAGCCAAGGAACACCAGAAAGTCACATCATGTAACAGGCTTCATATGAAAGGTTTATATTAGAGACACATATTTAGTATAAAATAGTATACTATACAATAAATATATGTAAAAATTAAAGAAAGATCTTTCTCTCTCTAAATTTTAAAAACACCGCCATGTTTTCTCGTAGGAATTTATATTTGGGTTTAGAGTTAAAGTTTTTCCATCTAGAAGGAATTTAATTTGGGATAAATAGTAAAGAACAAAGTGGAATAATTCTGTGGACAACCTGGTTGAGGCAGACAAACACAAATTGATTGGATCTAGGAACCACCTGGTTTACTGTGAGCCTCAGCAGATATAGCTTGTTGCTGGTGGCATATATATACATATATATATATATATATATATATGTATATTTACATATATATATATATATATATATATATATATATATATGTATATTGCTGGTTGTTGTTGTTGTTTCCAGGGGAAGGTTCTTTCAGGTATACACAATTACTCCACCAGGTTGCAAACCACTCTTACATATTACCCACATAGTGCTCATCTCCAGGAAGTGAACACAACTTCTTCCTTTGCTACTAGGACCAGCTTGCTCTCTGTACCCAGGTTAGATAGCCATGCCGTGGAATTCCATTCTAGGTTAAGGATGTCCCAACCAGACACAGAACGTACACTATGGCCCATGTGCTATGTCCAAGGAAGGTTGAAGCCCAGCAAGCTGAGGTGGATGTAGCCCCCATGTCTTTTGGCCCAGGAGCTTGTCCGATGCTTCAGCAGGTGGTTTGCAATAAAGGCTGAGAAAATAGGTGCCCCAGAGCAGGACTCACTGGCTTGCTCTCCTACACTTCCACTGTGGAGGTGGCAGGACCCAGTGCCAGGTTTATTTTAATTTTTTGTGCTTTGGCTTCTAATCTGGAAGGGAGCTTATAATACAATGTGGGATTACCTGAATAAATATATACAAAGTAATTTTTAAAATCACTTGGCAGCAGTGCTTAACAACTTCTAAAAAGGACCTTTGTCCACTATCTTTAATATCAAATGATTCCTCTGCATCTTCTCCTGAGGCTCAACAAGATCATTTATACAAAAATATAAAATGTGATACAATTTCTAACAGAAGGATTCTGCAACAACAAAACTCACAGTTTAGAGAAGAAACCATAATTGCATGCACTACCGGTATCACTATTACTTGAATAACACAGTTGGTTTGAAATGTCACCTTTGTCTCAGACTAAATTTGCATTTAGTCTGGATTCTCTATCATGACTCATGCATATAGCTTAATCACATTATCTTTATAATGGTCTTTATTAGTTGGCAGAACTTGCCTAATTGATTAATTCATTATGCTTCATTTGCAAAATTTTTCTGGCAAAAAATATATTTATACAAAAATCTTGAGCCAGCTGCTTCAATTTTTTAAAATTAATATTTTCTTGAGGTTGCAGCAAATTTTCATATTCATCTAGAGAGACTTGACAGTCTTATAAACGTTTTCCTATTCCAGTAAAAGGAAAAGGTCTCTGCTTCTATTCAAGCCCTTTCTTTCCTTCTTTCCTTCTTTCCTTCTTTCCTTCTTTCCTTCCTTCCTTCCTTCCTTCCTTCCTTCCTTCCTTCCTTCCTTCCTTCCTTCCTTCTTTCCCTCCCTCCCTCCCTCCCTCCCTCCCTCCCTCCTTCCCTCCCTCCTTCCTTCCTTCCTTCCTTCCTTCCTTCCTTTCTTCCTTCCTTCCTTCTCTCCCTCCTTCCTTCCTTCTTTCCCTCCTTTCTTGTCTAGAAGAGTTCCTGGTATTTTTCTTACTGGTTGTATTTTGGTTTTATTTGTTTGATTTAAGACTGACTTGGGTCATCCTTGAGCTGTTTATATAACCCATCTTGGCCTGGAACTTGTATTGAATGTATTCAACCTCCTGGATGTTCTCTGGATGCTAAAATTCCAGATGTGTATTGTGTATTGCCTGGTTAAAGTTTTCTGAAAGTCTTCCTTATGTAGTTCCTATACAACTCTTAAGTTTATGGCAGCTATTGCCTTTATTTAGTTCTTGTATCTCCTCTCATTATTCCCTCCCCCCCCCCCTCCTCCTCGTGCTCCTTTGGTGAGTGTGGGAAGACTATCAGCTGTCTCATTTGAAGTCTAGATCCTGTTACTAGATCAGAAAACCACCTCATCTCCTCATCCTTGTTGCAACAATACACAGACATTCCATGGTAAAAGGAGATAGACCAAATCAAGAGAATATCTGTTTCAAAACAAAGAATCCAGGTAATGAGATAGCTTGTGGAGGTTTAAATGAGAAATGTACCCCATAGCTTCATATATTTGAACACTTGGTCCCTGGTTGGTGGCACTGCTTGGGGAAGTCATAGAACCTTTGGAGGAGGTGCATCATTTCGTGGGCTTTGAGAGTTGGCAAACTTCCTTCACATCAGTTCTGTCTCTCCTGCTTTGTGTTCATGCTCTTAGCTCCCTGCCCTGAAGGCTTGCTGCCATTCCTCCTGCCCTTGTGTTCTCTCCCTCTGGAGCCACAAGCCAAAATAACCTCTTCCATAAGTCCCTGTCAGTCATGATGTTTAATCACAACAACAGAAGAGTAATAGTATGGTGGCCTAGGAGGGCAAAAAGAGGTGGGGTGGGAAGTTGTAACTTAGAATGTGAGTGTGGCGATGGAGGTAATTCCTCCAAATCAGGTTAGGCACAACACCAATGAAAGCAACAGCATATGGCCAAGCTATGCCCAGAACTCAGTGTTGGGCTCTTTCCATGATTCCAAACAATTGAGTTAAAAACTAGATAAATGAAGTGTTCTGTTCAAGAAACTGTACATGAAAAACCAGACATTATTTGTGAAATTAGACATTAATAGTTTACAGAGATTAATACAAGAACTAGTTCATTGGGGTGGGGGTTTCCAAAACAAGATCTCTAAAATTAAGCTAGTATTTTTGTAAACAGAAAATTAAGCCAAATTGGACAACTAAGATCAATCGAGTATAAATAGTTTGTAATTATAAAATCCACACGTCTGTGCTAATAAAATAGAAAATAAATTATAAGAAAATGTAAATGAATAAAGTTGAAGAAAAATATAAAGCTAGTTTGTAAACAACTATTGGAGAAATTTGTTTGAAGTAGTTAAACAATTTTTTTTTCCAATAGGAGTCTAAGCTCAGCAATTATGAAAGATGCTCATGTCACTAAAGCACAGAGCTTAAAGAGATAGAATCACCTTGATACTAAAGGCAAGAATAAGATCCAGGAGCCAGACTGCGTGGCTGGGCTCTGCTAACACTTCTTTCACTGTTGCTGAATGCCAGGAAAGGTCTTGCAGTTTCACAAATATTAATCCACACAATCCTCCCAACACACCACGAAGGAAGGATAACAATTATTCTCATGTTATTGATGAGAATGTGAAAAAGGGAAGGCTAAGAATTTGTTACCTAATGACACACAAGAGGTACCTGGTAGAATGAAGAATTAAGTAGTGCCCTAAGGCATGTCCTCAGCTGCAAAGATACTCAAGTTTAAAGTTCTCTTCCAAATTCCAGTGGTATGGTCTTGGCAAGATATTTGATCCTTTTATGAGCCACTTTCATTTCTTATTTTTTCATTTGTTTGGTTTTGTAGGTTTTTTGAGACAGGGTTTCTCTTCATAATACCACTGGCTGTCCTGGACTTGCTTTGTAGACCAGGCTGGCTTTGAACTCACATGTATCTGCCTGCCTTTACCTCTTATGTGCCGGGATTAAAGGCATATGCCACCAAACCTGGATGACTCAATTTCTTAAATCAGGACAGAGAATACCTAAAAAGACATTAAATGAGTGGTTCTCAACCTTCCTAATCCTGTGAACCTTTCATACAGTTTCACATGATATGGTGATCCCCAACCATAAAATTATTTTCATTGCCATTTCATAACTGTAATCTTGCTACTATTATGAATCATAATATAAATATCTGATATGCAGAATATATGTGACCCTGGGAAAAGGTTGTTCAACTCCCCGAAGGGTGACAACTCACACACAGGTTGAGAATCAATGCTTTAAATGCTAAGTAAAAGTGGAAACTAAACAGAATAATGCGGCAAGGGAATTACTTCCATTGCCCATTGAATCAAACAGAGGAACACTAGAGTTTTAAAATATGTATCACTTTTATATATTTAATACCTACTATGGAAAGTATGCAGTGATCATGGCAACATGATTTCTAAGCCCAAACCAGACAAATCTTAGATAGTCAAGAATAGAAAATTCATCCTAAACAAGAGAATTATTGTCTTGCTACTTCCGGCCTCTCTGCTGAGGTGCCTGGGTGCTGCAGGCAGGAAGCAGGGCAAGTTCCAAATGTGGGGTGGGGGTGCATCCACAGTCCATGTTCTCCTTCGCCGGACAGGAAGGGGAAACATCAGAGTCTGGGAAAAATGCTGTGGGTCTCTAGGTCTCCTTCCTGGGTACCAGGGTGCCACCAGTGTACCACTGGGAGTCAGGAACAGGGAGTGGTGGTCTACCTTTCTCTTGGACATCTCCACACCAGGCAGAGAGCAGAGGCAGAGCCCAGGATGAGCTATATTGGAAAGACTAGAGGAGAGAAGGCATTTCTTTGGAGTCTTAGGCATGGCTCTTTAAGACTAAGGCCTTCCCTGAGTCGATCCTTAATAAAAAGCTTTCTGAGATGATCCTTGCTTGCTCATATGGATTTATTTGATGATGGATGTGAATGCATACACTTTATTTGGTGTGAACCAGAAATTAAATACCTTTTTTGGGAAGGAGTACAGGAAGGGAAGCACATTTTCAGAAGGCTTAGGTGCTATCTAGAAACCTCATTAGCATGGAGAAGAACTCCAAGTGTTTCTGCTACCCTTAGAGTTCCAGAGCAGGTAGAAGCAGGCAGGGAAAGGCTCTACTGCTTCTTTCTCAATTCTGAGATTCCCTGGGTGTGAGCTCATTCAACATTACCATTTCTTATGTCTGTCTAGTAAAATGGTCTCACATGCCCTATAGATTATGTCTATTAAATAGGCAGTCAAATTCTTATTTCATGGTAAATTACTAGGGTAGGAGTGTCTCTGTCTTCTTTAGCATGAAAATCACCAGGGGAAAATGTAAAACTACCAGTGCTTGAGATATACTCCAACCCAATAAACCAGAGGTGAGGGTGTGGGGTCGAGACTCTTGAGACAAAGTAAGATTATCTAGTCTAGACGATCACTGATTAAATTCAAGAACTAACAGGCATCAGGGCATTTTTTAAAATTACTGTTATTTTGGAAATTCTTGTGCACATACCAAAACAGGAAGAGCTAAAAATAGGAGGCCATAAGCCGTCACGTGGAAGCAATATTAGTGTATACTAGAAAAACACTAGGAGAATAAGCTGAACAAAACTTGGAGGGCTTTTCCAAAAATGTATTCTCACCAAAATTCTTCCAAGATATCATCAACAGGACAAGTTAGAAAATTATATAATAAGGATCTTATTTGAATTATTAGTAAACAAAGAAGGTAGAACTAATAAAAATGTGTAGAACAAAGATAAAGAATATCTTATTTTTGATTAATAGCTTAAGTCTGTGATTTTTTTCAAACTGTGTTCTCAAGTTCAAATCAAGGGGGACTGGCATGCAGAGACAAACAGGGCAGAACAGGGGGTCACAGGTCTCCTCCTGCCTTGCTTTAGCTAAAGCAGGTCTGATTTTCTTCTATTCAGTATTAGCTTCTGCACAAGGTTTGTCTCTAAGAAAGGCCTGGGCCAATAACTACTGCTTAATGTTTAAGAATAATTAGCCTAGATGACACATTCCTTTCTTCTCCTACTTAGATCAGTCACTCATTTCTTCTATGCTCATTGAATAAATACATGGTGTCTTTACATGTTACCTCAGCATGTTCAAAGGAACATTGTTCCTATCTTACATGAAAGAACTAACAAAGGAAAAACATCTCTGCCACCTATGACAATTTTATTCCCTCTTCTAAGTGATATTCAAGCATCCTCACTTTGGCCATTCAAGATTCCTCTGATGAGACTTCTCTGTTTAGCTCTGTACTCCATTTTAAAGGGGGGTTATTTGCTTTGTTAGTGTCTAACTTCTTGTGTTCCTTATATATTTAAGATACCAAACTCCTGTCAGATGTAGGGTTGGTAAAGATCTTTCCCCAATCTGTAGGCTGTAATTTTGTGCTATTGATGGTGTCCTTTGACCTACAGAAGCTTTTCAGTTTCATGAGGTCCCATTTATTAATGATTAATATTAGTGCCTGAGTTATTGCTGCTCTGTTCGGGAAGTTGCCTCCTGTATACATGCATTCAAGGTTACTTCCTAATTTCTGTTCTATTAGATTCAGTGTATCTGCAATTATGTTGAGGTCTTTGATCCACTTATACTTGATTTTGTGCAGGATGATAAATATGGATCCATTTTTATTTTTCTACATTCAACCATGAGTTAGACCAGCACCATCTGTTGAAAATACTCTTTCTTTTTCATTGTATGGGTTTAGCTTCTTTGTCAAAAATCAAGCACTCATAGGTATATAGGTTTATTTCTGGGTATCGATTCGATTCCATTGATCTACCTGTCTGTTTCTATACCAATGCAATATAGTTTTTTTTTTTAATCCCTATTGCGATCTTTGGCACACATAACCAAACAGGTGATGGAATTGAACAAAACCACCCAAGTTCTAAAAATGGAAGTAGAAACAATTAAGAAAACCCAAAGGGAGACAACTGTGGAGATAGAAACCCTAGGAAAGAAATCTGGAACCATAGATGTGAGCATCAGCAACAGAATACAAGAGATGGAAGAGAGAATCTCAGGTGCAGAAGATTCCATAGAGAACATGGACAGAATAATCAAAGAAAATGCAAAATGCAAAAAGATCCTAACCCCAAACATCCAGTAAACCCAGGTATAGATGAGAACGAAGATTTTCAACTTAAAGGACCAGTAAATATCTTCAACAAAATTATAGAAGATCCAGAACTTGGGAGGCAGGGGCAGGTGGATTTCTGAGTTCGAGGCCAGCCTGGTCTACAAAGTGAGTTCCAGGACAGGAAGGGCTACACAGAGAAACCCTGTCTCGAAAAACAAAAACAAAACAAAAAAAAATTATAGAAGAAAACTTCCAAACCTAAAGAAAGAGATGCCCATGAACATACAAGAACCCTACAGAACTCCAAATAGAATGGACCAGAAAAGAAATTCCAGCCGACACATAATAATCAGAACAACAAATGCACTAAATAAAGACAGAATATTAAAAGCAGTAAGGGAAAAAGGTCAAGTAACATATAAAGGTAGACCTATTAGAATTACACCAGCCTTCTCACCAGAGACTATGAAAGCCAGAAGATCATAGACAGATGTTATACAGACACTAAGAGAACACAAATGCCAGCCCAGGCTACTATACCCAGCAAAACTCTCAATTACCATAGATGGTGAAACCAAAGTATTCCATGACAAAACCAAATTTGCACAATACCTTTCCATGAATCCAGTCCTTCAGAAGATAATAATGGGAAAACACCAAAACAAGGATGGAAACCATGCCCTAGAAAAGGCAAGAAAGTAATCCTTCAACAAACCTAACAGAAGACAGCCACAAGAACAGAATCCCAGCTTTAACAACAAAAATAACAGGAAGCAACAATTACTTTTCCTTAATAACTCTTACTATCAATGGACTCAATTCCCCAATAAAAAGACATAGACTAACAAACTGGCTATGTAAACAGGATGCAACTTTTTGCTACTAACAGGAAACCCACCTCAGGGACAAAGACAGACACTACCTCAGAGTAAAAGGCTGGAAAACAATTTTCCAAGCAAATAGTCCAAAGAAACAAGCTGGAGTAGCCATTCTAATATTGAATAAAATCAACTTCCAACCCAAAGCTATCAAAAAAAGACAAGGAGGGGCACTTCATACTCATCAACGGTAAAATTTACCAAGATGAACTCTCAATCCTGAATACTATGCTCCAAATGCAAGGGCAGCCAAATTCATTAAAGAAACTGTAGTAAAGCTCAAAGCACACATTGCACATCACACATTAATAGTGGGAGACTTCAACATCCCATTCTCATCAATGGACAGATCCTGGAAACAGAAACTAAACAGAGACACATTGAAACTAGCAGAAGTTATGAAACAAATGGATTTAACAGATATCTACAAAACATTTTATCCTAAAAGAAAAGGATATACCTTCTTCTCAGCACAAAATGGCACCTTCTCCAAAATTGACCACATAATTGGTCACAAAACAGGCCTCAGCAGATACAAAAATATTGAAATTATCCCATGCATCCTATCAGATCACCACGGACTAAGGCTGATCTTCAATAACAACATAAATAATAGAAAAACAAAATTCACATGGAAGTTGAACAGCACTCTTCTGAATGATACCTTGGTCAAGGAAGAAATAAAGAAAGAAATTAAAGACTTTTTAGATTTTAATGAAGATGTAACCACAACATACCCAAAGTTAAGGGACATGAGGAAAGCATTCCTAAGAGGAAAACTCATAGCTCTGAGTGCCTCCAAAAAGAAACTAGAGAGCTGGGCAGTGGTGGCGCACGCCTTTAATCCCAGCACTTGGGAGGCAGAGGGAGGCGGATTTCTGAGTTCCAGGACAGCCTGGTCTACAAAGTGAGTTCCAGGACAGCCAGGGATACACAGAGAAACCCTGTCTCAAAAAAAAAAATTAGAGAGAGCATACACTAGCAGCCTGACAACACAACTAAAAGCTCTAGAACAAAAGGAAGCAAATTCACACAAGAGGATTAGACTTCAGGAAATAATCAAACTCAGGGCCAAAATCAACCAAGTAGAAACAAAAAGAAGTATTCAAAGAATCAACCAAACCAGGAGCTGGTTCTTTGAGAAAATCAACAAGATAGATAAACCCTTAGCCAGACTAACTAGAGGGCAGAGGGACAGTATCCGAATTAACAAAATCAGAAATGAAAAAGGATACGTAACAACTGATCCTGAAGAAATCCAAAACTTTGGTTTTGTTTGTTTTGGTTTTAGTTTTGGTTTCATTTTTTGATCCAGTTCGGAAGTAGTCTATTGAGTGTTTTGGTATCAATGTTTATGAGGAAGATTGGTCTGAAATACTCTTTCTTTGTTCCATCTTTGTGTAGTTTAAGCATCAGGGTGACTGTGGTCTCATAGAATGAGTTTGGCAAAGTTCCTTCTATTTTTATTTTGAAGAATAGTTTATGGAGTATTGGCATTAGCTCTTCTTTGAAAGTCTGGTAGAATTCTGCTCTAAAACCAACTGGTCCTGGGCCTTTTAGGTTGGGAGACTTTTTTTTTTTTTTTAGATATTTTCTTCATTTACATATCAAGTGCTATCCCATAATTCCCCTTATGGGTTGGGAGATTTTTGATGACTGCTTCTATTTCCTTAGGGGTTATAGGACTATTTAGATAGTTTACCTTATTTTTTATTTAACTTTGGTAAGTGGTATTTGTCTAGAAAATGATCCATTTCATTTAGATTTTTCAATTTTGTGGAGTACAGGCTTTTGAAAGTAAGACCTAATGATTCTTTGAATTTTCTCAGTGTCTATTGTTGTCTCCCATTTCATTTCTGATTTTGTTATTTTGGATACTGTCTCTCTGCCTTTTAGTTAGGCTAAAGTGTTTGCCTATCTTGTTGATTTTCTCAAAAAACAAACAAACAAACAACAACAACAACAACAAAACCAGCTCTTCGTTTTCTTAATTCTTTGTATTGCTTCCGATTGAGTATTTTCAGCCCTGAGTTTGAATATTTCCTGCCTTCTACTCCTCATTGGTGCATTTGCTTCTTTTTTCTCCGGAGCTTTCAGGTGTACATTTAATTTGTTAGTTAAGAATTCTCCAATTTCTTTATGGAAGTACTTAGTACTATGTACTTTCCTCTATCTACTTTCCTGCTTTTATTGTGTCCCATAAGTGTGTGTATGTTGTGCCCTCATTTTCATTAGATTCTAGACTGTCTTCAATTTCTTTATTTCTTCCCTGACCCAGTGATCATTGATTAGTGAGTTGTTCAGTATCCATAATTTTTTAGGCTTTCTATTGTTTCTATTATTGTTGAAATCCAGCTTTAATCGATCATAAACTGATAGGATGCATGGGGTTATCTCAATCTTCTTGTATGTGTTGAAGCCTGCTTTGTGACTGATTATATAGTCAATTTTGGAGAAGATTTCATGAGGTGATAAGAAGAAAGTATATTCTTTTGTATATTCTTTTGTGTTTGGGTAAAATGTTCTATAGATATCTTTTAGGTCTATTTGAGCCATAACCTCTGTAAATGTAATTCTCTGTTTAGTTTCTCTGTCAATGACCTGTCTACTGATAAGAGTGGGGTATTGAAGTTTACCACTATTAATCTGTTTGGTTTGATTTGTAATGTTTCTTTTATGAATGTGGGCACCCTTGTATTTAGGGCATAGATGTTCACAATTGAGGCATCCTCTTGGTGAATTATTTCCATCAATGAGTATGAAGTGTCATTCCCCATCTCTTTTGGCTACTTTTGGTAGAACGTATATTTTATTAGATATTATAATGGCTATTGCAGCTTGTTTCTTGGGTCTGTTTGCTTGGAAAACCTTTTTCCAGCCATTTATTCTGAGGTAATGTCTAACTTTGTTGCTGAGATGTTTTTCTTGTATACAGCAGAATGATGGATTCTGTATTTTCATCCATTCTGTTAGCCTGTGTCTTTTATTGGGGAATTGTATCCATTGATGTTGAGTGATATTAATGACAAATGATTGGTAAT